>SMDT01002459.1:0-34969 GCA_005392925.1 Aquilaria sinensis
TTGTATCTATTAAGCCAAAGAGTGCTTACAGAGAAGAAACTTGCTGAAAGACTACAAAAAAGAAGAAGAAAATGAAGACAAAGGGCCCTAGTACAAACTAAGGAACCTCGGCGTCTTGAGAACTGCCAGCCTCTGTGCTTTTGTCAGTAGCCTTCGACGCCGGGAGACAAGGAGGCAGTTTCAAGTGCTCGATCTTGGACACAAGTTCCACCGAGGCTCCTTAGGGATGTTCATGCCTTCGGAAGAAGGAAAGAAGAGGTAAAATCTGGGAACTTCTGCAGAATTTGGTGCCGGACAAGGCAGAAGCCGTCTTGAAAGCCCAACTTCGTCATATCATCGGACTCCCGCTTCTTGACCGCCAAATCCGCGTAGTCCTTCTCCAGATCCGCGTAATCCTTCGCCAGATCCTTGAGCTTTCTCCTCAATCCCTTCATCTTCTTCTTCTCTTCTGAAGGCTTCTTCAGAGATGCGACCTCGGCTTCGAGCTGGGCCTTTTCCTCGAGCGTCTTCGCAAGGATTGCGTCACTTTCTGACTTATCCTTTTGAATCGCTTCAACGGTCGAGGTCAGCTCCGCCACTCGAGAACCGATGTCGGAAAGTTTCTGGGAGGTGTCTTTCTGAAGTTCCTCTTTCTCTTTTTTGAACCCCTCCCGAAGTTCAGCAACCTCCTTCTCCGAAGACTGCTTCAGCTGAGCATTTTCGGCTTCCAGCGCCGAACACTGGGCCTTCGTCTTGGTGTAAGCGTCCCAGAGTGACGCCCTCCTTTCTGATTCCCGAGCCACCCGAACTCGGAGGAACCCAGCATACCCCATCAGCTGCCAAAAAAAGCAAACAAAGGGAAAATGATGCTAAGTAAAAAGCAAAGGTGAAATTGGCACTGAGAAAACAGTGAAGCGTACCTGGGCGGCATGTTCAGTGAGTTTGGCGGCCAAAGAGTTGTCACCTGGGTAAGCCGCCGCAAGGGCCTTGTAAGAGGCCTCGGTAAGCACCCCTTTGCACATCTGCCTGGCCATCTCAGGACAGTCCTCGGAGTACATATCCATGTCCTCCGTGAACGTCCAGAAGGGCTCCTTCGGAACTTTCCCTTGCTGGGACTTTGGCATCACGAAGGGCCCTCTTGCGGGCGTGTTCGGCAACCCAGTCAGGAGCGGCCACCTCCGCTGCACAAGAAGGCAGAAAAATTAGTTAAGGCCAGAAAAGTCTTAAGGATTTGCAAAAAACAAAAGGTTGGTTCGACAAAAGTGCAAACCTGCTGGCACCTCGGTAACGTCGTCGTCAAGAATCGACGTCGCCTCAGTAGAGATCCCCTTGCCTTTTATTTGACGCCGCTCCTCGGCAGAAGGGGTCTCCTCCCCATCGCCCTCCAGAAGAGCATGCGAAGGCGTGGGGCTTTGAGGAAGGACGTCGGAAGAAGGGACGTCGGCAGAAGGAACCTCGGGCAAAGGGGCAGCAGGGTCTTCGGGCTCCTCGCCTACCTCCTCCGGAATTTGCGGAAGAGAGGAAGGAGCAGCTTTCTTTGCCCGTTTGGAAGGAGGGCCGCCCGAAGTCTGTTTCTGCCTCCGAGAGGCGGCCTTCTTTGTCTGTTCGCCCCTCTAGGCCTGCCCGGTAAAAAGAGCCTTGTAGAAGGCAGCCGCGTCGTCGCCCATCTCTGAAAAAAGAAAAAGAAGATCAGTGTAAGTCCAAGATGAAGTCATGAAGGGAAAAATGAGAAAGTAACTTACTCTCATAAAAAGACTCATAAGTCTCTTTCCCCCGAAGGAGTTTCACGAGCCAGGAGTCCTTCCCCGAAGAAGCCGGTTTCGGCATATTGAGGTCTGTCTCATGCTCCTTTACCACCTTGAGTTCCCGAAGGACCTCTTCGGTCATAAGCCTCCAGTTGATCGGAAAGGGGTAAAGGGCACGAGGAGGGACCTCGGCAGCCCAGTCAGAGACGGCCCGGATGCGCCTGTTGAAGTCCTCAAAGATAGGTGCTACATCGGCGTCTAGCAGTATCTTCGGGTCAACAACATCCATCTTGAGCCTCCCCTGAGCCCACTTGGTCGGGAAGTGCGACCAAGTCTCCGACTTCTTCAGGAAAAAGAATTTTTGTTGCCACCCTCGCCAGCTGTCTTTGGTGGCAAAGGTGAACATATACTTTTTGCTCCCGGATCCCTGAGGTAGCATAAAGTAGAAGCCACCCTTCGGGACCACGAAGAGCTTGTAGTACTGAAGAAAAACTACAAAGTGAGGTTTTATTTTGAAAACGCCGCACATACAGAGGAAGGCGTTAAAATAACAGTACGAGTTCGGTGGGAGCTGGTTAACGGCAATGCCATGGAAGTCGCAGAACGCGCTAACCATCTCCGGGGGGGATACCGTAGTCTGGCCTTCAATTGGGCTCGGAAAACGGTGATTTCATCACTTCGGTTGGAGAAAGGAAATTGGTAAGGACGGGGCAACCTCGTCACAGAGTAAGAGGGTAAGAAAAACTTTTTCTTCCATTTCGCTAGCTTCGCCGGAGTAGTGCAGCAGGGGTGAGAAAGAAGAGGTTGCCAACTCTCGGGAACAAACATGATGAAAACGAGTTCGGGAAAAACAAAGAAAAAGCTTTGGAAAAAAGCAAAAGGACTAAAACCCACCAAGGGTCTTGCCGGAATCCGGATTTCTGGAAGCCGTCGTGAAAAGTGGTCGGAAAAACGCCTGAAAAAGGAGAACCGCCGCGGAAAATCGTGAGAGAATTAGAAGGCAGAAGAAAGCAAAAGCAGAAGCAAAAAGAGGGTTATGACAGGACTGGTATATATAGGCCGAGAAGGCCAGGTGAACCGTCGTCATTAGTACCCCTCGGAAGGCGAAGCGTCGCCATAACTGCTAAGTGAGCCTGAAAAGTCGCGCCTGCCGTACTCAGTGCATTCTCACCCAGTAATAGTGCGCCACGTGTCAGCCATCGCGCAGCAAACGTGCCGCGTGTCGGTCATCGCGCAGCGAACGTGCCACGTGTCGCCCATCACGTCGAGCACGCCCTCTGACATCGTTTGGTTTAGAGGCGCCGCCCTAGACTGACTCCGCTAGACGCAGGACGCGACGCATGAGCAGACCTATAAAGGCAAAAAAGTAGGTTACCTCGAAGACACCAAAAGACAGCCTGTGACTTCGGGCAGAAGGTCTATCTTCGGTACAAGGTTATCCTATCTTCCCTCGACACGAGGATACCAAGAGACAGCCTGTGACTTCGGGCAGAGGGTGTATCTTCGGCACAGGGACAGCCTATCTTCTCGCGCCTCGAGGACGCAAAAATGCTGCCCATCGCTACAAGCAGAAGAAGGCGTCTTCGGCGCAGATATCATAGCCACAGGACCCGAAAACCGATGAACCGAAGTTTCTCACTTCGGCTTTTCGGAGGGGGGCCTGTGATAGCCAAAGGCTATTGCCTCCTCGGTAGTAACTCCCTGCCAGAATATTGGCCGAGGAGTCTGACGTCACCCAAGAGAGGATCTTTTCACTGACCTCGGAAGGTGCGAAGTCAAACACTATGAGCTCGAGACTTTGGTTAGCTCGTCAGGAATTCCGAGGACAACACCGTCTCCATCGAGGGGCCAAACTGACTGCCCTGAAGAGGATCTTCCCCGAAAAAGAAGCACCTGAACAAGGGAATCCCCGAACTATGGGTGTGAGTCCCGAAGATGGTGTCCATCAAGGGAACTCCCAGAACTATGGGATAGATCCCGAAGGAGGTGCTCGCACCGAAGGACGGATAGAATCCGAAGAGGGTGCACGCACCGAAGGGCGACCTCGCCCAGGGGACCTCGGGAAGTACGGTATGAGCATTTAAGGAGCCTCTGACATGTCGGCCACAAGCCCTACACGTCACATCAGAACGGCGAACTGACGCGCCGCAGCCGCCCCAGTCCTGACACAACCTGTCCGGGTCCAGGGCTAAAAGAGGCTGCAAACGGCTGCCTGTCCCCTAGGTCCAAAAGAACAGATCAAATCCGACCGAACACGTGTCATGATCTGAACGGACCATCTACTCCTATAAATACTAGGAAAAGGGACTGGGCAAGGGATGGGGCATTTTCCTCCCTCGTATTGTACCTCGCTGTTACAGAAAAGGCAGTAAGCTCAGTCTTTGTGAAGGAGGAAGGACAAAAGCAATGGCCAGTTTATTATGCAAGCATGTCCCTGCACGGCACCGAAGTCAGGTATCCTTTGCTACAAAAAGCTATATATGCCCTGGTGCTGGCGGGAAGAAGACTACGGCCATATTTTCAAGCTCACCTAATCATCGTCCGAAGTAGTCTACCTCTGCGGGACGTTATGAGGAAAGTCGATCATTCGGGAAGGCTTTCCAAATGGTGTATAGAGCTTGGCAAGTATGACATCATATACAAACCTCAAAAAGCCATAAAAGCCCAAGCTCTGGTAGACTTTATTGCCGAAATACCCATTGGCGAAGCCAACCATTCAGATCCCGGCGAGGATGAGCCAGAGTGGATTTTGTTTGTAGATGGAGCCTTAGGCTCCTAACACCAGGGAGCCGGGGTAATTAGCCAAGGTCCCGAAGGTCTACAAGCAATGAAGGCCATCGAGTTCGGCTTTAACATCACCAACAGTATGGCTGAATACGAAGCTCTCATAACTGGATTACGCCTAGCCAGAAAAATCGGTGTAAGAAACTTAAGAGCCCACAGTGATTCCCAGCTAGTAGTTCGACAAACAGCAGGGGACTATGCTACGAAGGACCCGACCTTGGCAAAATATCATGAGCTGGTAGCAAAACTTATCCGAGAGTTTGACACCGTGCGGATTGAAAATGTGCCTCACCGAGACAACACCGTGGCAAATTGCCTAGCAAAGTCAAAAACATGCACCGAGGTTCTGAACTACCAAAGCATAGCGGTGTTGAGCATAATGACCTCAGAGGAAGGCTGGAAAGGTCCTATGAAAGGATATCTCACAAACGGCGAGCTCCCCGAAGACCCCAACAAAGCGGCAAAAATACGGAGGCGTGCTGGCTGATTCTTGTTAATCGGGGAAGAACTATATCAGCAGGGATACGCAAATCCACTACAGAGGTGTGTTGGCGAAGAGGATACTAAGATGATCCTCACAGAAGTTCACGAAGGTGCTTGCGGTTCGCACATTGGAACTGATGCCCTCGCAGCAGTGATACTTCGTCAAGGATACTTTTGGCCTACCCTAAAAAAAGATGCAAGGCAGTTCGTCCAAAAATGCAGTAACTGCCAAAGACACGCGAATATCCAAAGGACACCCTCGGAATTTGTAACCCCGGCAGACTACCCCTGGCCCTTCGCAGTCTGGGGCATAGACCTCATCGGGCCACTCCGAACAGCGCCTGGAGGCATGAGGTTCTATGTGGTCGCAGTGGATTATTTATCTAAGTGGATCGAGGCAGAACCTCTAGTGACTATCTCCATAAAAAATGTCCAGAAGTTCGTATGGAAGAACATTGTGTGCAGATTTGGCATACCAAGGGTCCTAGTAGCTGACAATGGATCCCAGTTTACGGACAAGGGGTTCCGAGAGTTTATCAACAACCTTGGAATGAAAATGCACTTCGCTCCGGTAGCTCACCCCCGAAGCAATGGACAAGTAGAAGTATCTAATAGGATCATAAAAGATGGCCTGAAAAAAAGGTTGGGGGAAGCAAAGGGAAAATGGCCAGAGGAGCTCCCGAGCATGTTATGGAGCTACCAAACAACACCCCGAAGAGCCACAAGGGAAACACCTTTTTCGCTTGTTTTTGGTACAGAGGCTATCATCCCAGTTGAGGTAATACAACCAACGGTGCGAGTACAAGTGTTTAACAAAGGGGGAAATGACCTCGGCCTAAGAACCAAGCTTGACCTTGTTGGCAAACATAGAGAAATAGCTGAACTCAGAAGAAAAGCTTTCCAGCAAAGAGTGGCCGCGGCTATAAACTTGCGTGCTAGACCGAAGGGAATAAGGAAAGGAGACCTCATTCTCCGAAAGGCCGAATTTGGACACCAAAGGCCGTCCCACGGGGTACTTCACGCAAATTGGGAAGGCCCTTATTTGGTGCTTGCCGAAGTACGAAAAGGAGTATATAAAATAGGCGATGCCGAAGGCGCAGAATTAAAAAATACATGGCATTCAGATGCCTTAAAAAAATTCTATGCCTAAGATTTTGGTGGGAAAATTATACAAGTTAGAAAAATTCCTGAGTACAAAAGTCTCTTTTCACCAAAGCAGTCGTCGCCGAGCACAACTCAAGAAAGTTTATTTACAAAGCTTATCTGCCTTTTACGAAGGTACAGATTTGCTTAAGAGAATTTAGCAAAGGTAATTCCAAGGGTGATTGGCATAATAGGCATAAACATGATTTTCCGGAGTCTCTTGAACAAACGTATTCAGGACAATGGGAAACAAAAGATCTTACACAAAAGACTTAGCCAAAAAAAATTTTCATAAAAGAAAGAGGGAGTTCTATTATGCTGAATCTCAGTACAAGGAGAGAGGGTTGCCAGAAGAAGAAGTACAAAAAAGGAAGGAAAGGAAGGCAAAGGGCCCTAAGACAAGCTAAGGAATCTCGGCATCTCGAGAGCCACCAACCCCTGCGTCCTTGTCTACCACCTTCGACGCTGAAGGAGGAAAGGGCAAGTTGAGGTGCTCGATTTTGGACCAAGACCATCGAGGCCCTCGGGAATGTTTAGGGCCTCCAAAAAGGAGAGGTCCAGATCTAGGAACCTCTGCAAAACTTTATGCCGAGCAAGGCAAAAGCCATCCTGAAAATCGACCTTGGTCGCTTGGACGGCTTTCTCCTTCTCGACCACTAAATCGTCAAGTTCCTTCTCCAGCTCAGCGATCTCCTTCTTCAGTGCCTTTGTCTTCTTCTTCTTCGGTTCCTTCCTCAAAGACTCGACCTCAGCCTGGAGTGCAGCCTTCTCGGCAAACACCTTCGTCAAGAGAGACTCAGACTCAGACTTCTCCTTCTGATAGGACTCGTTCGCCGAGGTTAGCTCCACTACCTTGGACCCAGGTCGGACATCTTTTGGCAGAAGTCCTTCAAGAGCCCCTCTTGGCCCTTCAAGAACTCCTCCCGAACAGCAGCAACCTCCTTTCCCACAATTTGAGTCATCTCCGCGTTTTTGATGACCAAGTCAGCGCACATGACCCTAGACTTCTCCAAACAATCTAAAGCCCAGGCTCGGAATGCGGCTTGCTTGGCTGTCCGAACCCTGAGGAAGCCAGTATACCCCAGAAGCTGCAAAAAAAAAAAAAAAAGAAGAAGAAAGCATGCACAAAGTCAGTAAGACAAAAATAAGGCAAACAAAAGGAAAAGACAAAGGCCTGAAATATACCTGGGCAGCGTGTTCGGAAATTTTCACAGCAAGGGACTCATCATCCTGGCACGCTTCAAAAACGGCCTTGAAAGAGGCCCCGGTGAGGATCCCCTTCGAAATTTGGCTGGCCATTTGCTGACAATTGCCGGAGTACAAGTTCATGTCCTCTGTAAACAACCAGAAAGGCTTTCTCGGAATTTTCCCCGTTTCCGGGTGTGCTCGACCACCCACACCGAAGGCGGCACCTTCTCTGCACAGCAAAACAAGAAATTTGTTAAGGCAATGGTCCTCAAAATTGAAAAAAAAATGATGAACAAAGGCACTACAATCTGTCTGAAAGACGAACCTGGTGGCACCTCGGAGACTTCGTTGTCGGAATCCCTGACCTCCTCAACGACGACAGGAATTTCCTTGCCCTTACTCTTGCGGCACTCCTCAAGCTCCTCGGCAGAGGGGACTTCTACCAAAGCGTCCAAGAGAGTCGCCGAGGAAGTGGGACTCCGGGAAGGGACCTCTGCAACCACCTCGGTCGGTTGGGCGGTATTGACGTCTGCCTCCCCACGCACCTCCTCGGGAATTTCCTGGTGGGGAGGAGACGCGTCCTTCTTCGCCCATTTGGCCGATGATGGCCCACTCCCAGCTGTTTTGTGCCTTCGGGAAACGGCCTTCTTTGTCGGCTTGACCGAGGAAAAGAGACTTATAGTAAGCAGCGGACTCGTCAGACATCCCTAAAACAGAAGGAAAACATCAGTGTGAGTTTAAGACGTATCTATAACAAAGAAAACTTTTGAGATAACTTACGCTCACAAAAATTCACGTAAGTGACCTCCTTCTGAAGGAATTTTACCAGCCAGGAGTCTTTCCCTGCGATGGCAGGAGCCGGCATCTCGAGGTCCGTTTCGTGCTCCTTCACTACCCCTACCTCCTGAAGGACCTCCTCGGTCATCAGCTTCCACATGATGGGGAAGGGGTAGAGGGAGCGTGAAGGGACCTCAGAATCCCAATCAGAGACCGCTCGGATCCGTCTGTCGAAGTCTGTGAATTTGGCCGCCAACTCAGGAGTCAATAGCCTCTTCGGGTTTAGAACATCCGTCTCTAGCTTTCCCTGTGCCCACTTGGTCGGAACGTATGACCAGGCCTCCTCCATCTTCAGAAAAAAGAATTTTCTTTGCCACCCTCGCCAGCTGTCCTTAGTGGTGAAGGTGAACATATACTTTTTGCTCCCTGATCCCCGAGGTAGCATAAAGTAAAAGCCACCCTTCGGGACCGCGTAGAGCTTATAGTACTGCATAAAAAGAATGAAATGGGGTTCTATTTTGAAAACGCCGCACATGCAAAGGAAGGCATTGAAATAGCAGTATGAGTTCAGGGGAAGTTGATTTACGGCAATGCCATGAAATTGGCAAAAGTCACAAGTCACCTTCGAGGGAGGGTACCGAAGTCCGGCCTTCAGTTGGGCACGGAAAATGGTAACCTCATCCTCATCGTTCATGAAACTAAGTGTTTGGGGGCTAGGAAGTCTGGTGGTGGCGTAAGAAGGAAGAAAAAATTGTTTAGTCCACTTCTCCAATTTTTCTGAAGTAGAGCAGCAAGGATGGTGAATAAGGGGTTGCCAGCTTTCTGGGATAGGGGAGACAGTCATGAGAGGAGTTGGTGAAGACATCCTCAATGAAAAAGGGGGGACTTCGGGAGAAGAAAAACCGACTCCAGGAGAGCTTTAAAAAAGGCATAGAAAATCAAAAGACTCTGGAAATCAAAACCCACCGAATGCTTTGCCAAAATCTGGGTTTGAAGTTGCCGTCGCGAAAAGTGGCTGGAAAAATACTCCGTCAATAGCACTGCCACAAAAAATAGGAGAGAACACAAAAATAGTTAAGAGCAGGAGGAAAGCAAAAGCAGAAGCAAAAGGAGATTATGATGGAACAGCGTATATATAGGCCGAGCGGGATAGGTGAACCGGCGTCATAAAGTGCTCTGCGAAGGCAAACAGTCGCCATAACTGCTCTCTACGCATAAAAAGACATGCCTGCTGTAGCCAACGCAGTTCCCTCCAATGACAGCGTGCCACGTGTTAGACGTTGCCCCAAACGAGGAACACGCCTTCTGACACCCTTAAACTCCGAGCGCGACGCTCCAGACTGACACGTCCAGTTACGAGATGCGACGTTGCACGGACCTACAAAAAAAAAAAAGAAAGAAAGAAGTGGGTTGCCTCGAGGACACCAACGAACAGGCCGTGGCCGAACAGCCTATATCTTCGGACAACAGGTGCATCTTCAGTATAGTTATCACACCCAGGGCCCAAAGGACGCCCTCAAAAGGTCTATAAGCCGAAGTGTCCACTTCGGCTTTCCAGAGGGGGGCATGTGATAGCCGAAGGACTATCGTCTCTCTTAAAATACATTCCCTATGAATATGACGGTCGAGAAGCCTGGCGTCATCCGAAAGAGGCGCTATCGCTAACTTCGGAAGAGACAGAACCGAACACCTCGAGCGCGTGACTTCGACTAGAACATCAGGAATCTCAAGTTTGTCGCCAGTACCTTCAGGGAACCTGACGAATCACCTTCAGGGAAGAACGACCAACTGCTTCAAGTAGGAGAGAATCTCCCTGAAGGAACAACTCTTGAACAAAGGAAACCCCCGAAGTAAGGACATGATTTCTGAAGGACGACCTCGTTCGAAGGACCTCAGGAGTACGACAGAAGCATTAAAGGAGCCTCTAACATGTCGCCCATGCGCACTACATGCTGCCCTAAAAGGCGGTTTGACTCACCGACGCCGTCCATGTCTTGTTATGATCTATCTCGGTTCTTGGCCCGAGGAGCCTACAGATAGCTACCTGTCCCCTATGCCCTGAAGTACAGGTCACATCCGACCGAACACGTGTCATGATCTGAACGGCCTGCGCACTCTTATAAATATCTGGACAAAAGGCCTCAACAAGGATCGGACCCCCTCCCTTAGAAAACACAAACAGGTAAGATCATTCAGCTTCCTTGTACTCTCTCCTCCTTCTCCCTTTCAAAATACTGACTAGGGCGTCGGAGGCTCCTCCCCGAAAAAATACTCTGGGGACCTCCTAACCCCCTTTTTTCGAGTGTTTCAGGCACATTCCCCTAGGAAACCTTTGTTCCAGACGTTCTTCCTTACTGGAAGTCCCTCCTGGAGTCACAATGTCACCTGACGAAGATGCTGCTGGCCATCATGCCGGACATCAATTATTCCTCTAGTCCACCATAATTCAACCAAAACCTGTAATTAATGCCATAGCTAAAACCACTCGAATTCTTCAAGAACTATTGGCATTAAATGAACTTGAAAACATATCTCCCTTACCTCAACTCAAAGTAACACACAAGAATCAAGCTCCCTTTTAATCAACCAAGCTCACCAAAGTTCTACAGAAGTCCCAAATCAAAACAATGGCACCAAACATCAAAACTTCACTCTCTAACCAAAACCCAAGCTTCAAACTAACTAACAAACATGAATCCAATCAAGAACACATTTCTTACCTTGTTCAAATATAGGAGATGGGGAAAAATGTCCTTCCAAGCTTCAAAATCATGATTCTAAGCTTGAAATTGGCTTCCCCTAACTTAAACACTTGAATTGCACTCTTGACACCAAGATCACTTGATTCCAAGCTTAATTTGAGAGAGAAATGAGTGAGGGAAGGTTGAAAACATGGTTATCGTAGCCTCCTCTTCCCTTTCCCTTCTTAAACCCTTACTTAGCATCAAGGCCATCAAGGTTTCAAGTTTAATGCAATTAAGTCCCCAATCTTTGTAACTTAGTGATTCTTGATTAAATTCTTGTCTATTCTTTAAGTTTGAGTTAACGTTGAAAGTTAAGTTATAAAAATTAATTTTAAAACATGCGAGACTCGCCCCGGCTATTCAGGATGCAAAATTACCATTTTCCCCTATAAATTTGTTCAGTGCTTTATCTTTCTCGGAACTTAGTGAACTTTGCTAAACTTCTCTATTCTTGCTATGTAAACTTGAATTAAGGTTCTAAAATTATTTTAGATCACCTAACCTTCCTCAATTTCACTTCCTACTAGAAGGGCCATAACAGAATACGTTCAGAAAAGGGAAAATGGCCGCTCCTTGTGTCACGGGAAAACATTCCACATACTGGAAAAAAATTCGCTAAGGGAAGAACAATACGAAGCTTCCCGAAGGCATGATTTCGAACATTGATTTTTGCCAAAGACATGTACATAAAGTCACACAAGCTTTCCTAAGAATGATGACCAAAGAAAACAATGGGAACTTAGCTAAATCTTTGAAAGAATTTTCATTCATACCTCTGGGCAACAGTACAAAGGAGCAGGTTACAAGAAAAGAGAAAGAAGAAAAAGCCTATTGCTGAGCCTGAGTGTCCGATACCTCCTCAACGTTGGCATCCTTCTCTTGGATGGAAGCGTTTGAAGGCGCGAGCACAACAGGCGGGAGGTTGAGGTACTCTGACTTTAACCACATCCACCTAGGCTTTTTGGGGAAGTCCAAAGCGGCCAGGAAAGAGAGGTCGAGTTCGGGTTGCCAAGAAAGGACTTGATGCTGAGCCAGACAAAAACTGTCTTGATAAGATGCTTTCATCATTTGGTCAGACTGGTCCTTCTTGGTACTCAAAGTCTCCAGTTCAGACTTGAGCTCAGCAACCTCCCTCTCGAGCTTCTTCTTCTTCTTCTTCTTGGCCTCCATCTTCAATAGATTGACCTCGACTTGGAGCTCGATGTTTAAATCAAATGCCTTCGTAAGGTATTTAGTGTCATCTGCCCTTTCCTTCTGAAGGGCATCATTCTTCAAAGAGAGAACGGCATACTTTGCACTGAGGTCTTCAACCTTGGCCAAAAAGTTGAGAAGGAGCTCCTTCTTACTCTCCCAAAGCTCCACCCGAAGATTCTCCAAGTCCTCATTAGTGAGTTTGTTCAATTCACCGTACTTGAAGACGTATTGGGCACAAAAATCCTTTGCCTTCTTCAGAGAATCCTCCATCCGAGAGCAAACCTCAGGCTACTTTGCCGCCCAAGCTCAAAAATATCCGCTATACGCTAACAGCTGTAGAAAAAGAAAGCCCCGAGTAAGGGTCAAAGGGCAACAAAAACTCTGAAGAAAATTTTTCTAAGTTCCCAAAGAAAGAAAGAAGAAATCTACCTGGGCAGGCGACTGATCCCGCACCTCCAGGACGTCTTCGGGGGGAGGGGGAAGGACATTCACTTTGGCTTTCTTTCCCTTTGATGGCCCCCTAGTAGTCTTCTTCGTCTTCACAGACGTCTTCCTTCACGTCTGCTCCTTCTTCTCGGCCTGACCGAGAAAAAGGGCCTTATAGAACTCTGCAAATTGGTCACCCATCTCTGTAAAAGGAAAAAACATCAGTGTAAGTCCAAAAGGAATATAGGCAGCAAAGCCTGGGAGACAACTTACTCTCGAAAAGAGCCTCGTATGAAATCTCGGCCCAGAGAAGCATTACCAAGCACTCCTTATTTCCTGGAAGAACAAGCACGGGCAGGTTCAAGTCAAACTTAAGCTCGTGGATTACCCCCAGATCCCGAAGGACCTCTTCGGACATAAGGTCCCACTTAATGGAAAAGGGGTATAAGGAATGCGGAGGGACCTTGGGGTCCCGATCTGCAACCGCCCGAATGCATCTATCGAGCTCATCAAACTCCACGGCCAACCCAGACGTTAGTAGCTTCCGAGGGTCAACTACGTCAGTCTTCAACACACCCGAAGCCCATCTGGTCAGAATATAGCACCATGTTTTGGGAACTGATAGGGAAATGAACTTTTTTTTCCAACCCCACTAGCTGTCCTTCATCCCAATGGTAAAGGTGAACTTCTTGCTTGCGGATCCCAGAGGAAGAAAGAAGTAGAAGCCACCCTTCGGGACCGGGTGGAGCTTATAGTATTGCATGAAGAAAATAAAATGGGGTTTTATGTTAAAGAGCCCACACACACAAAGAAAGGCATTGAAATAAGAATAAGAGTTTGGAGAAAGCTAGTTCACGGCAAACCCATGGAACTTGAAGAACTCACACACCACGCGCTGGGGAGGAAACCGAAGAACGGCCTTCAGTTGGGCTTGGTAAATGGTGATCACATCAAGGTTGGCCGTGTAACCATATGTGCCTGAGGTAGGTAATCTCGGGACAGCATAAGTAGGGAGATAGAATTTTGCTACCCACTTCTTCATTTTCTCCGAAGTAGTGCAACATGGATGAGACTCAAGGGGGTGAAAACTCTCGGGAATAGGATGGACGGTCATCAGTGGAGCAGGGTTTGACATTTCTCAAAGAAAAGAGAGGTAGCTTCGTGAAAATTAAAGAAAGAGAACCAAATGACTTCATAAAAAAGCCAAAATTTCAGAACAAACGAATTCAGAAAAAAGGAAGAACTTCGGAAAGAAAGACCCACCGAAAGTTTTGCCGACGTCTAGATTCCTGGACGCCGTTGTGAAGGGTTGCCAGAAATCAGTCTGCCATAAGAACCACTGCCGGAAGGAGAAAAAAGATGAGAGAGAGTTCTGGAGCAAACAAGAGCAAAGGAAAAGAGTGTGAAGGTCTGGGGCAAGAGGGGTTTATATAGGCCAAAAGGGGCAGGCAAAACATCATCATTATTGCTCCTCGAAGGCGAAGAGACGCAATTGATGTAACCGACGTAACCGTTCACCACTCATCAGCTGCCACATGTAAACTGACTCGGGAAACGAGGGCACCACCCTGACAACTGGCAGACCTACGCAACCCTATCCGAAGTGACGCGCCCATCTATATGGGAAGACAAATTGATTCACTGATAGTGAGGTAGGTGGAAGTACACGCCTTAGATGACGACCTCGGCAGAAATGCCAGGGGCACCACTCAAACACCAGGGAAATTACCTAGGAAGAGCACCTCCATTCGCCCTAGTTCCCTCCTGGGAAGAAAGAGACTTCGGATGGAAGCCAATCATGGCAACAAGACCAAGCATCACTTGCCACAAAAAGGCTCCCAAAAGTCCCCAAACTGAAGAAACATCTTCGATTTTCAGAGGGGCGCATGTGATAGCCGAAAGGCTATTGCCCCCTGAAGGACTTCGCATGTGCGCACCACCCTTAGCCAGCGCACCACCTCCAGTCAAAACAGACATGGAAAAACCCTGACAAAGAGAGGGCCTCAGCACCCTTGGACAAGCCGGATAGGCACTACCCTAAGGAAACCCATGGGACCAACTTCGGTCAGAATGGGTCACCACCCTTCCCGAGGGTGACCTCACGCCAACCTCATGGGCCCAAAACCACCTTCGGATACTCTTTGGGCCACCCTCAAAGCGCGCTCACATAGTGCCATCATCATGTACCTGAGCCTGACCTCGGGAAAGCCAAACCAAATGTGCCTCGTACGAACCAGGGACCTCCCTCTGAAGGAGCTCACCTCCCCGAACAAGTTCTGTACTCCGAAGGAGTTCGGTTCCCCAAAAAGGCCATGTGGACATACGAAAAAATGGCTAAGGAGCCTCTGACACAAAAGCCTCACACACGCCACTGACACGGGCACCCCTATCACAACACCCCTGCTGGTACCCTTGGTTAGAACCGCCTAAGGCCAGCTGGAGAAGCCCTCTGCGGAGGTATGGACTAAGTAGGGCCGAACACGTGTTACCATCTCAGCAAGCTATGTCAAATGGCCTTCTCCCTGTGCTCTCCTATAAATACTTGCACAGTGACCATGAAGAGGTAACAAGGAACTCTTGTTATACTCTACTTACTATTCCCTTTCTCTACAAAGTACTGACTTGGGTGTCGAAGGCTCCTCCCCCAGAAAACACTCCGGGGAGCCCCTAACCCTTGCTTTTCTGAGTCCTTGCAGTCCTTCTCTGCACCGGAGGCCCCTCATCTAGGTGTTCCCTCACCAGAAGTTCTTGTTCCAGGCTCACCATGTTTCACAACGAAGATGTGGAAGGGCATCATCATCGACATATACTTCCATATTCCTCCTGATTTGGGTGTCAAACACCCTATTCATCAGCCTTTGGTACATGGCCCCTGTATTCTTTAAACTGAAGGGCATTCTAACATAGCAGTAAGTCCCGACATCGGTCATGAAGGCGATTTTCTCCTCGTCTTTGAGATCGATCCAAATTTGGTGGTACACACTGAAGGCATCGAGGAAGTTGAGCAGACTGTATTGGTGGCAAAGGATATGAATCCTTAGGACAGACATCATTTACGTTACAGAGTCGATGCAGATTTGGAGTTTGTCACTCCCTTCCTTCATAGCAATGACAACGTTGCTAAGCCATTTGGGGTACTTGACCTCTCTTATTACGCCTGCTTCCGTTAACAATTGGACTTTAGTTCTGACGAAGCTGTTCTTATGGACCAAGAGGCTTCACTTTTTTTGTTGAACAGGCTTCACCTCTGGGCACACTTTAAGGCTATGTTGGATTATACAAGGGTCTACCCCAGGCATGTCCTTCAGAGAGTTGTCAAATAGATCTTTGTTCATTAATAGAAAAGATACAAGCTTTTCCTTGTCACCTTCAGCCATTTGTTTCCCTACTCGGGTACTTCAGCCTGGGACAAGTTCTACATCCTATGTTTCTATTTTTTGAAGTCACCTACTAGATCTCCTATTGCCTATTCAGTGAGTATGCTCTTTTCTTCTGAACTTTGTGCATGAACCTTGATTGGACATTGCCTAGCCTTCATGAAGACTTTCTTCACCTCTGCTTGATCAATGAATATATCTGCATCCCCTTCCTTCGCGCCGAAGGTGACTGTTAGAAATTTCACATTTGGGAAAATGTGCAGATTCCCTTGTGTCTGCCTCCCGAGGATGGCATTGTATGAAGAAGGGACATCAATGATGTTACCCACTCTAGGGTAATCTAACTATGGTGCCAAAACTGTGCATTTAAACTCCCAGGATTTGTGTATCCTGTAGGTCATCAGAACAACACCCCTAGTGTACATACTCAAGTGACCCTCTTAAGCACTATGTAAATACATGCATCTTGGTCTAACTGTAATACACATATTTACATTTACGCATACCATGGCAGCTAAGAAGAAAAACACTAGCACAAGTCTTAGTTTTGGCTTCCACACATTAAGCATTCTTACTAGGTTCATAAAAATTCCACCCACTGCACCCAAACTTCTTCTAATAAAATGTATCATTCTAGCCATGTAACCCCTATTTTATTTGCTCCATTATCAAGTAGAGTCTTAGAGAAAACCAATAAATTTTTTTTTACATCAATAGCCCACCTATGGACCAAGTTATGGATTTTTCAAGTTGGTTACAAAATTCTGACCAAATAAACAGTAACTTACGCAATTTGCAACATCATATATTTGGCTACAGGGCTCTAAATCCAGAAATTTTAAAGGCCAGTTAAACTTCCATATGTCCTCTAGGCATAGTCAAAATTTCATACCAAGATTCATTCTACACAAGGAGATATTCAACTTTAGGTACAGGGTCAAAATTCTGGCAGCTTTTGGACCATTTTGCCCATACAATTTTTCCAAACCATTCAAACACTTCATTCACAAAGATAAAGCCCTCCAAGGCTATCCCATACATTTCCAATACAAATATGAATTACATTCTCTTGCATCTAGCAACTTTATGTGGCCAAAACAGAATTTACAAGTAAGCAGCCTATCATTCACAGTTAGGCAGCTTTGCACCACTTCACATACCTAGCCACAACATTACTCAAATGTTCACATACTTGTCTCATTTTACATACACTACATGTACATGCATACATGCACTAAAAATGGTCTTAACTCAGTGAGATACACAACCTAAGTTACAGGAGTTCCTGAAATGCAATTGACTCCAGAAACAGGATGCTGGACAGCTGCTGCACAACACAATAAGTACCATCACTAAAAATACCAAATGTGCTCCAAAAATCACCAAAATTTCCAGATCATCACTAGACACATGGAATTTAATTTTCCTGAAATTTCAGAAAAATAATCAAATGATAAAGGTCAGTTTGAATGTGATCTTTCTGCTGGACCTGAAATGGACAGACAGGGGGTAAGTTTCTTGAATGAAAATTAGTAAGGGCTTATCATTCGAAACTTGAATTCCCAGAAACTTACCTGAAATAAAAAGACATAAAAACAAAAAAAACAAAGCACATATAGAAAATATAGCCATCCAAATGCACAAACAAACAGAACACAATCAAATGCAATGCTGGCAGCAATACATCGTTAGGGTTAGTCCATAAACAATCAAATAAAAAAATATGTAATCACTATGGTAGCCCTCCTCTAGCTAATGATTGGTCTTAGGAGGTTAATTGGTCTTAGTTAGTACTAACTTGGGCTCTAGAAACCCCTGTAAACGCAGCCATCTTAGTGGATGAAAAACAGTAAGGCTGGAACCTTGTTCATGCACTCCCCCTTAACCCATACTTGGTTCCTTGAGCTTTTTGCTCTCTTCCAAGCATGGTCTTAGCTTCATTGATGTTTGATCATCATATTAAGACAGTAAACAACCATGAAACATGAAGATAAACCCTTACCTAAGCTGTGAAAGCTGAAATCTTCAAGAGATACACAACAAACCCGCAAATTAGGGTTTTTCATGTTCTTGCTGCACCCGGTTGCATTCCTTTTTGATTTCTTGAGAGCTTGAGCTGTGGTGTCAATGGAAGCCTATGGAGGAGCTAAAGAAGAAGGCTGTGGCTGGTTATGGTCGAAATGGCCAAGGAAAGGCAAGAAATCAAGATATTTTACTTGATTTAATTAGTTTAACCTTAACCATCACTTAGGTCACTATAAGTATGCCTAAAGCAAGGATTTTTTGGCTAATCTTTAGCCCACATTTTTGACCTTAGAACCTGGAAATAAAAGCCTGGGATAATCCTAGAAATGGTCATCTTTGACTCTTGTCAAAAGTTATCCCATCCTTAAGTTATTTTTGGGAACAATTGTACACTTAGTTGTCCTAGGTTCTTGAATCATAGCTTTTGTTTCCTTCATGTAATTGAGCCTCCAAAAATTACTTCTATAGCAATCAAATCCTTCCAAAATCTCTCTTTTAGAGTTGTACAATTGAGTACCCAAGTCTTGAAATCTTGCAAGAAGACCCATAGATTACCTGTAAAACAAGCAATGTTCTAGGGTTTCCTTTAGCACCAAGTAACCATTGTAATCTTTTAAGGAGGCATAGATTATTCAGTTTACCCCTCACATTTCATTCACTATCGTGAAAATTACACTATATAATGGTTTATAACCATTATGCCTCTATACTGTAATTTTCCCATTTGTTAAGGTAGTAACATTTCTCCCCCCTTAAAAATTTTGGTCCTCCAAAACTGCCTTTAGCTTCGGGTACTCATCTGGATACCCTTCTAGAATTTCTTTCTCAGTTTCCCAGGTTGTGTCTCTTTCAGAATGGTTTGACCATTGTACTTTAACCATGGGAATCAGTTTGTTTCTTAACCTTCTAGTATCCTTGGCTAAGATAGCTATAGGTTTCTCTTTATATGTCAAGTTAGGTTCCAATTGTATGTCTTCCACTACTATAGCATGCTTTGTGTCCAATAGACACTTCCTAAGCATACTGATATGAAAAACATTATGAACACTTGACATGCTAGGCGGTAGAGCTAACTTGTATGCTACCTTGCCAACTCTGTCCAAGATCTCATAAGGACCTATATATCTTGGAGCTAACTTTGCTCTTCTGCCAAATTTGACGGTGCCTTTGGTTGATGCAACTTTCATCCAAACATTGTCACCAACCTCAAACTCCAACTCTCTCCTTTGTTTATTCACATACGCCATTGTTACCCACTCCGGGGTAGTCCAGTTATGGTGTCAAAACTGTGCATTTATACTCCCAGGATTGGTAATGTTCTGTAGGTCATCAGAACACTACCCTTAGTGTGCATACCCAAGTGGCCCTCTTGGGCACTATGTAAATACATGCATATTGGTCCAACCATCACACACATATTCACATTTCAAGCACACCATGGCAGCAAAGAAGGAAAACACTGGCACAAGTCTTAGTTTTGGCTTCCACACATTAGGCAATCTTGTTAAGTTCTAGTGGCCAGCTACTGCACCTGTAACTTCCACTAATAAACTGTATCATTCTAGCCATATAGCCCCATATTTTATTTTCTCCATTATCAATTAGAGACTTAGAGGAAACCAAGGAATTTTTTTTTACAACAATAGCCCACCTATGGACCAAGTTATGGATTTTTTAAGTTGGTTACAAAATTCTGACCAAATGAACAGTAACTCAGCCAACTTTGCAACGTCATATCTTTAGCTACAGGGCTCTAAATTCAGATATTCCAAAACCCAGTTAACCCTCTATATGTCCTCTAGATGTGGTATGAATTTCATACCAATTTTCGTTCTAAATAGGGAGATATTAAACTTTATGTCCATAGTTGAAATTCTGGCAATTTTTGGACCATTTTGCCCATACAATTTTTCCAAACCATGCAAACACTTCATTCACAAGGGGAAAGCCCTCCAAGGCTATCCCATATATTCCCATTACACATAGGAATTACATTCCCTTTCTATTAAAAACTTTATGTGGCCAAAACAGAATTTACAAGTAAGTAGCCCATCATTCACACTTAGGCAGCTTTGCACCACATCACTTACATAGCCAAAACATTACTCAAATGTTCACATACTTGTCTCATTTTACATACACTACATTTACATGCATACATGCACTAAAATATGGTCTTAAATCAGCTAAATATGCAGCCTAGGTTACAGGAGTGCCTGAGACACAATGGACTCCAGAACAGGATGCTGGACAGCTGCTGCACAACACAATAAGTACCACCATTAAAATTACCAAATGTGCTCCTAAAATAAAAAAAATTTCCAGATCATAACTATAGACATGGAAGTCGTTGTAACTGAAATTTCAGATCAAAACTCAAACCACAAATTTCAGTTTGAATGTGATCATTCTGCTGGACCTGAAATGAAAGAATTGAGGGGAGTAAGTTTTATTGAGAAACTTAGTAAGGGTAACACTTGGTTTCTTAAGGTAATGTGATCCTCATTAAAACCTTCATCCAAAGGCACTAAAACACAAAAACCATAATGCATATATACAAGATATAGCAACCAAATGCAGCAGCCATTCACAACAAAGAAACACATGAAATGCAGCAACAACAATAACCATAGGTTAGTCCGTAAAACATGCAATAAACTTAAATAAATCACTATGGCATCCCTCCTCAAGCTAATGCTTGGCCTTAGGAGGATTTTAACAGTAGTCAGTACTAATGTTTGGGCCCTAGAAACCCAGAAATTCGCTGCCATCACTGTGCACTTCACACTAGGTCACAAAACCTTCAATAAGTGCACTCCCCTCACTAAGCTTGGTTCATCAAGCACATGGCTCTCTTCCAAGCTTAGCCCTAGCTCCATCGATGTTTGAAAATTGCAGAAAACAACCCATGAGAGCAAGAGAACCCTTACCTTGAGTGTATGCTGAAATTGGAGCTTGATCCTAGGTGCACCCAAGTCTTAGCACCACATAGCTTCCAATTGCCCTTTCTTGCTTTCTTTTGCCTTCAATTTTATTCTTGGAGGTATGGTGGCTATGGAAGAAGTGTGGGGGTGGAGATGCTGCATTTTTTTCTGCTGGAAGATACCAAATGTGGGAGATAAAGACAAGGATAACCACTTATAAAGACTTTAGTGCACAAAACACACTTAATAGCCTTAATTAAGCTTTATGTCATTTTCCTTGCTACAAGACCATGGTTTCTTAGTCTTAGTTTCTTGGCCCACATTTGACTTTCTTGCCATGCTTTGGCCAGCCATCCCTTGAGTGGGATAAGTGATTTGGCCACTTAAATGGCCTTAAATGAGCTTATGGGTACAAAAGAAACTTAACAAGCTTAACCTTGCTTTATGTCATTTTCCTTCTCATTAATTATTGTCTCTTTATCTTAAACTCATTGGTACACATGTGCCCACCATTATTGACTAATTATCAAGCCTTGGCTGCCTCCCCCATAGTGGGAAAACTCCAAATTGCTCCATTTGATTTAAGTCAAAAACATACACATCATAAGGCTTACACTAGGACACTTAGGTCCTATATGCCTTTTTGTGTTTTCTTTGTCTTTCGTTGTCTTCCATGAGCAATTTGGTCCTCCAATAGCACTTTCATACCATTCATATCCTTCTCATAACTCTCCAAATCTCTTTCTTGAGAGTTTTACAATTGAGTACCCGAGTTTCCAAAATCTTACAAAAAAGTCCATAGGTTGCTTGACAAACAAGCAATCCATAAGGATTTTCTTGACGGCCAAGTTACTAACTTGGAACACTTTTAAGAAGGTGTTGATCATGCCCTTTACCCCCCACACTTCAATCACTATGGTGAGAATTACACAGTATATGGTTTTTAGCCATTATGACACACTCGTAATTCTCCCATTTTGTGAGGTGGTAACAGCCATGGTCATTTCATTGGCTGCCTTTAATCTCTCTTGAATCTTCTTGATCTTGGCAGTAGTTTCCTCAATGATTTCGGGACCTAACTCTAGCCTATCTGAGGCTTCCACCCAACAGTGTGGTGTCATGCACCTTCTTCCATATAATGCTTCATAAGGTGCCATGACAATGGTACTTTGGTAACTATTGTTATATGAGAATTCCACCAATGGCAAGTGTTGGTCCCATTCACCTCTGAAATCCAACACACAGCTCCTGAGCATGTCTTCCAGTATCTGTATCACCCTTTTAGATTGCCCATCTGTCTGAGGATGGATTTTGGTTCCTAGTGCTTTATGAAAAACACTCCAAAATTGAGCTGTAAATCTTGGATCTCTATTACATACAATGGAGTCTGGCACTCCATGTAATCTCACTATCTCCTGGACATACTTCTACACTAACTTCTCCAAGGAGTCTGTGAGTTTCATAGGTAAGAAGTGGGCACATTTGGTTAGCCTATCCACAATGACCCAGATTGTATCATGCCTTAATCTGGTCATAGGCAATCCAGTCAAAAAGTCCATGGTTATGTTGCCCCACTTCCTCACTAGTATAGGTAGAGTCTGTACGGTACCAGCTGGCTTTTGGTGCTCTACCTTTACCCTCTGGCATGTGGCACATTTAGAGACATAAGTAACTATGTCTCTCTTCATGTTTGGGCACCAAAAGTGAACCTTCAAGTTTTTATACATTTTCTGACTTCCTGGATGTATGTTCAACTCGATTGTGTGAGCTTCTTCGAGTATTTCATCCCTAAGCTTCGGTCCTTTAGGCACATAGATTCAGTTGTTGAAGTATAGTAATCCTTGCTTGTAGGCAAAGGATTGATACAAGGCACCTTTTTCCTCTCCTGAAATCTTTTTTAGATCAAGATCTGTCTCCTGTGCCTTTTTGGCTTCTTCAATCTATCCAGATTGAATTGTCAATGTGTAGATTTGAGCTTCCTCCCACTTATGCCATTTATTCCATAGGTATAATAGACTATTCTGCTCATCATGATTAGCTATGGATCCTCCTTTCAGAATTCCTATGTACTTCCTGCTTAAGGCATCTGCTACTAGATTGCCTTTGCCCTTTGTGTACCCTATATCGTAGTCGTAGTCCTTGATGTACTCCAACCATCTCCTTTGCCACATGTTCAACTCTTTCTATGTGAACAAGTACTTTAGGCTCTTATGGTCAGTGTAGATCACAAAGGAACTACCCATCAAGTAATGTCTCCATTGTTTCAGAGCAAAAATCACTGCTCCCAGTTCTAGGTCATGGGTAAGATAATTTTTCTCATGGGGTGTTAGGCTCACCTCCTAAGTGCTTGGTTTAGGCCAAGGAACATAAAGGAATGATGTGAAGGACTATGGAAACTAGTATAGTGATGTATGTGCAAAGTTGGAAACTTTCGGGTCTTAATTGCACACAGAAACTTGAGTATGGAAAATGACAGAAAACAAAGAAAGGGGACCAAATTGCACACTTAACTTGGTGGTACAATTAATACTACAAAGTTGAAGTGAGCATTTTCGGCCATGCAAGTTTTTATGGTGACTAGTGCAATACTAGGTCAAATTATGGTACACAACAATGATAACTAGTCACATAATGTCTTCCACTAAGGTATTAAACATCATTATTCTAGTTTGCCTAACTAGTACTTATTCTAGTTACTTGGCCGGTTGCACATGGGCTTATTGGACACAATAGACGCTTTGATTGATGTGCTTGGCATTTTGAGCCATGAAGTAACTAAAGTGCCCAAGTGAAACATGGTTTTAATGGTGCATGTGTGACCGTGAGAAAGTGAGGCCTTCATTAAAGCATGCAAACTTGTTGAAGCTGAAAGCTAGTGTTAATGCCAACTTATGTACATGTGTCTTATGGCCGGTTTTGGTCAAGGCCACTTAAGCCATTCTCGTCTCCATTTCGGGTTCCTTGTTTCCCTTGGCCGAGATCATGTAGCTTGAGTTCTTGAGTGCTCACAAAATTGATCTTGAATTCAAGCAAGTTTGGAGACAATTAAAGGAGGCAAGCTAGGACATCTTGGTTTCGGTGCTAAACCACTTGAATTCAAGCTTTGGACTTGAAGAATTATGAAGGCCGAGACAATTCCAAGCTAGGGTTTGAGGTAAACTCATGTTCTTCCTTGATTACATGGTCTATGTTCCATGAACAAGGAGTTTTGATGCTTAATTGGTTCTATGTTAGGCTAATTTAGCAAAGGAAGTTTCGGTTTGGAAACTAAGTCTTGGCCGAGAGCTTGAGTTGAGGTAACTTGGTGTTCTTCCTTGATTACATGGTAGTCAATCCATGAACAAGGTTTAGTATGTACTAGGCTAATTTGGTGAAGAACACTTCGGCTTTGAAAGTTGGATTTTGGCAAGAGCTATTTGAGGTAGGGTTCACTTAACACTTTGATTGCTTGGTGAATTACCATGATTCAAGTGTTTAGAGTAGCTAAGTGATGGACAAGATCGCTATATGACCTTAGTTGCTTGATGGGCTATTGAGAATTTATTCGGTTATAGTGTTGATTAGCTACTTAACTATGGACATGTGCTAGAAATGCTAGTAAATGTGGCCTATTTGCTAGACATTTTAGAGCTTTAGTGGAAGCGAAGTGCTTGGTGAAGTTATGTGTGCAAAATGCACATGAGCACATGTTATGGAGATTTGGCCGAATAGGCATTGTGGTGTGTGTGTGGGTTATTGTGTGCTTTGGTGAATTCTTTGTGCTTGCTAACCAAACAATAGTTATTGTTGCTTATATGTCTCGGTTATTTAGCATGTACATGTATATGTTGGGTTTTCCTTGTCTTTGTGTTTGTTTTGCAGGTTATGTTGAGCTTTGGGAGGTTAAGCCTTGAGTGTATACTCGGCTTAACTAAATCGACTCTTAATTGAGTTGGTATTGAAAGTGAACTCTACTGAGTTTTATACTCACTGCCCATCATATTTGTTTTTCAGGGAAAGATATTCGGCCTGAATAGTGTTTGCTTGCTTTGTGCTTGTGTTTTGTGCTAGCTTGCTTGTTTGTCAAGGTATGTGCCAATGTGTGCTTGGCTTATTGGTTCTGTAAATTACAAGTCTTATTTTACAAGTTGGCCGAGACTTATGTGCTAAGTTTGGAGGCTTGTAGTGTTGGGACCTGTCTAGGAGAACAGTATGGATACATGGACACTGGCTCTGATCATAGTTTTCACCTTTATGACCATGAACATGGCTATTGGGTTGGTGTTGCAATGTGTGTTACTATATGGGATCCTTAAGGTACTTTTTGACCATTAGTGGTCTCGGGTTGTACTCTAACTTGGCATGGTAGACTTTTGGGTTCATGGCATGTGGCCATGTTGGATACTAGGTAGACTACCATTTTGGGGTGTATATGTAAGTAGTCTCGATTACCTAGCTTTGTGATGGTTTTGCTGGGCTTATATGCCAAGTTACGTGTATGATCTTATGGTTGGTTTTGGACATGTATATATGTTGAATGCTTAATGCCAAGGTTTGGCATGTTTATGTGAATGGTGATGAACTTATGCTTGTCTTTGTGAATGTGAAGCATGAAATCTTGTGAACCTCCTTGTCTACCTTTATTGGCCGAGAAGATCATGTGCATATCAACATGTGTTTTCCAAACTAAAGTAAATACTGTGGGCTTCTTGGTTGCCATTTAAGTAGCACACTTGATTGCACACCATATAAGCACTTAATTTTCACTAAGTGTTGCCTTGCTTGTCATGCAAGTATTCTATTAAAGCCTTGCTTATTTTGCAAGTTAGTGGCATTGGGCCTTACTTCTGCTGCAAGTAAACAATGGATTTGTTTTAAAGCCTCCTGGGCCACCTCCCAGGCTTATTACCTTAAGAAAATAAGACTTAATGGTAACTTTGGTAGTTTGGCTGAATTGAAGATGTGGGGTTTTAGTTACAGGGTTCGGAGTTAAACCTAGAACTCATGGGTCAGGGCCTGTGTGAGGTGTGACATGGGGTCTTAGCTGCCTTGACCCATAATCAATGACATTTCTATCTTGCATCAGGACACAACCTAACCTAGATCTAGATGCATCTGTATATATGATGTAGGGCTTACTTGGATTAGGAATAATCAACACTGGGGCTTCAATCAACCTCTGCTTGTGTTAGGGCCATCCCTTAGTACTTGGCTTAGGCCAAGAATTTAGAGAAACACCAAGTTAAAACATTAGGGACTTGATTGAAAATGAGGATAAGGGTATAAGTGCAAACCTAAGAAAGTTTGGGTTTTAAGTGTACATGGAAAACTAGGCTATGATGTTTTTGGCATGAAATAAAGTTGGAGGACTACAATGCACACTTGAACTAGTGATGTAATTGAAACCATGAAACTTAAACTAATAATTTCGGCCATGCAAGAAAGTGCAAGAAGAAATGAAGAATTAGGCCAATTTCTTTAGTGACTTTGATGGTCGGTTATGATTATGTCTTCAACCAAGGTTTATGCCATTATTTATATGGTTTAATTAATCTTGATAATTGCCAAAAATATGCATGGGATAATGACCATTATTAGGCATTTTGATTAAAGCTTGGCAATTTAGGCCATGAGCTAAGATTAATATGCCGAAATGAACATGTACTTTAGTGACTAAAGTCAAGCCATCAATTCTTGAAGGGCAAAATGAGCCATGCAAAATAGTCCAAGATCAAGAATGACATTAAGCCGAAAGTGAGGACAAGTGGCCATAACCGGTTATAGCATGTTTCCACTTAGTAATTAAGAAAGCTTATCTCGGCCAAGGCTTTTCATTTATGTCCTTGACCGAGTCTTGAAGGCCTTGTGCTATTCTTGAATTGTTCTTGATGGTTGCTGCCAAAACTATGGTCATTCATTGAAGATTGAAGCTTGAAAGCAAGGATCAAACTTGTCTTCCTTGATTTCGGCCTAAGGTGACTTCCTTCTTCCTTTGTCCAAGCTTAGTCTTGAATATATACATGGGCAGCTGAGACATTCATGGGTGCTTTGGAATGTTGCTGCCATGTTCTTAGTGTTTTAGAGAAAGGATGAAAGCTTGAAGGTGTAATCAAGCTTGGAAGCAAGGAAAGTGAAGGAATTAGTGAAGTTCACCCTCGGTCTTGAAGTGTTCAAGGCAAAACCGAGACAATCAAGCTTGTTCTTGAGGTAAAGATTCACAATTCACTTGAAATTCTTGGTACATTTTCCATGATCAAGTGGTATTAGTGATTAAATGGTAGTCAAAATGTGCTAGGAAGTTTGGTTTGAAAGACAGATTTCAGATTTGGATACTTAAGCATAACCGAAAGCTCAAGCTCTTGAATTTGAGGCAGGGTTTCACGTTTTACTTGAATTCTTGGTACATTTTCCATGATCAAGTAATAATGGTGGCTAAGTGATGGTTATATATTGCTATATGATCTTAGTTTGCTACATTGGCATATTGAGGAGATTCAGTTTTATGTTAATTGGCTAGCTAGTCAAGGTTTAATGGCAAGCACGTAAAGTTCTTAGTAAGTTAGGGCAACTTACTAGTGAACTTGGAGCTCTAGTGGATTGGAGGGGAATTGGAAGGCTTGAAGTGCAAGGATTTGATGTTGTGCTTGCTAGTGGATTTCAACCGAGTGAATAATTCATTTGGGTGAATATTTCAATCGAATGAACATTGTGTGTGTGCGTGAGTTGTGTGCTTGTCTAATTTGTTTGTGCGTGCTAACCCAATGTAGATAGTGTTTAAGCTTATATATATTGAATATGTATTATTTGCCTTGTATCTTGGTGTTTTCATGTCTTTCTTGCAGGACAAGCAAGCTTGAGGAGGTTAAGTCTTGGAGTTAACTAAATAGGCTCAGTATGAGTCGTTTGAGTTGTGAATCCCTACTGAGTAATTGTTACTCATTGGCCATGTATTTTTGTTTCAGGAAAGGATATTCAGCTTGAGTAGTTTGCTTGAGTTGCCAGTTTGTGTACTAGGTAGTACACTTATTGCTCAAGGTTTGTGCCAACTCAATCTTGGCTTGATTACTTGCATTACAATTTTTATGGGTTAAGGCCAAAACTTATATTCTAAGTTTTGCAGGCTTGTGTAGTTTGTGGGACACGTCTAGGTGCAGGATGGATGTGTGCACTATGGCTCTGATTGCAGTGTTTACTTTCATGACCATGAACATGGTCATTGGGTTGGTGCTTCAGTGTGTGATGCTGTATTGCACACTTAAGTATCTTCTCGGGGAGTAAGGGAACTTAGCTTGTAAAACTTAAGCTTGGCTATTTTGGACTTGTAGCATCCTTGGTATGTTTCCAGGCTAGTGATGCTTGTACTTAGGCTATTTTGTGTGTATATGTAGCCTTTTTTGTACATGGTTTTGTATGTACATATGTTGGATGCTTATGTGCCAAGTTATGTTAAGTTTATGAGCTCATGGTTATGTTTCATGAAGAAACCTCTTGAGATATTTTGTTTGGTCGAATATACATGTGCATGGAAATGTTGATTTTCAAAACTACAAAGATGTGGGCTTTTTAGTTGTCATTCATGAAAGTAGCACACTTAATGAACACACATCCTAGACACTTAATTAATTAAGTGTATGCCCTACTTGTATTACAAGTTATTGATTTACAGCCATGCCTTGTGTTGCAAGTTAGTAGTTAGGCCCTAGTTAAACTGCAGATAACTGTTCTAAGTAACTCATAAGCCTCCTGGGGCACCTCCCAGCTCTCAGCTTAAGAATATAAGACTTAAAAAGGTAGTTAATAACACCTGAACTTAAGAGTATCCAAATAACTCTTGGACAGAAAGGTGAGTGGCACTGAGAGTGCACAAGCTGGGGCCTGTGTGGGGTGTGGCAACTTGAGCTCCTGGAAACTCTTTTCACACTTTTCAGTCCACTCAAATCTTTGACCTTTCTTGATCAGATGAGTAAGAACTAAGGCAATCATGTAAAAGCCTGATACAAATCTCATGTCGTATCCAGCTAATCCTAGGAAACTTCTGATTTCCTTAACAGTCTTTGGTTTTTCCTACTCTTGCACTGCCTTGACCTTTTCAGGGTCTGCCTTAAGGCCTTGTGCATCTATGATGTGTCCTAGGAAAGGCACTTCCCTTATCCAGAATTCACACTTGGATAACTTGGCATAAAGCTGATGCTGCAATAGAGTCTTTAAGACAATCTTTAGATGATGTTCATGGTCATTTTCATCTTTGGAATAGACAAGGATGTCTTCTATGAACACAACCACAAATTTGTCCAGATGTGATCTGAACACCCTATTCATCAAGTCCATGAAAGCAGCTAGGGCATTAGTCAAACCAAATGGCATGACTATGTACTCATAATGCCCATATCTGGTCCTAAATGCAGTCTTAGGAATGTCCTCTTCCTTTACTCTCAATTGAAAGTATCCAGATCTTAAATCTATCTTGGAGAAGATCTTAGCTCCCTTGAATTGATAAAAAAGATCCTCAATCCTCGGGAGTGGATACTTGTTCTTGATAGTCACTGTATTGAGCTTCCTATAGTCAATGCATAGTCTAAAAGATCCATCCTTCTTTTTCACAAAGAGAACAGGAGCTCCCCTTGGTGAAATACTTGGCCTTATGAACCTTTTTTCAAGAAGTTCATCAAGTTGTTTCTTGAGCTCATTCATCTCTGTGATTGGCATTCTATAAGGAGGTATGGATATTGGACTAGCTTTTGGTTGCATATTGATTTCAAACTCAATCTCCCTTTATGGAGGAATACCTGGTAGGTCTTTAAGAAAGACTTGTGGAAAATCCCTCACTATAGGTATTCTATCCACTTCTTCTTCACAGTGCAATTGATTCAATGCATAACAATAATCATGCTCAGAAATCACAAGTATCTCATCTAGTACCTCTAGCTCCATGCCATGCATTTCATACACTAATTCTTTAGAATTCACTAATGCATGCACTTCACCATCAGGCAACGTGATTTCCCTCTTAGCACAATCAATTCTTATGTTATGCTTAGCAATCCAATTCATACCTAGCACTAAATCATACTCAGGAATGTCCAACACTAGCAAATTAGTCATAACCTGAGTCTTTCCTACTACTAGCTCACAATCCTTAGCTAGGTCATTAGTGAAAAGACATTGACTACTTGCTGTTTTTACTAAGGATATCCTAGGCATGATCTCAGTAGGCAATTTCATGGCATCAACAAATTTGGCTAGCCACTATAGACACAAATGCACCAGCATCAAATAGAACACTAACAGGTATACCATTAAGGTGAATGTTACCTTTTAGTGCTCCTCCCTGCTCTGATGTCTCTAGCCTCTCCACTGGAAGACTCTGCTAGCTCTCTGCGCTGGAGGCCGAGGCAATAGAGGAACTGGCCTCTTCTGTCCCTCCCTAGGTGCTCCCCCTCTAGGTCCTACCACAATAGGCCTTACTGGACCTTGCTCTTCTGGCCTTCTTTGAGCCTGTGGGCAGTCTTTGATCCAATTATCCATGGATCCACATGTTAGACACGCTTCGGTGTCAAAACAAAAAGGTTTCTTTCCATGAAACTTCTTGCATTTAGGGCACCTTAGGCCAAGGAACTTCCCCTTAAACTTGCACTCACCACCAAAATGGGAATTCTTGGCAATTCCCTTGCCATGTGGTTGCTTCTTTTGCTTGCCTCCTGCCTGACTACTTTCCCCTTGTCCACTGGGAAAGTACTTAGTCTCATACTCTTCTTGCTCTACTAATAAAGCTTTCTGCACTGCTTCATAATATGTCACTGCTCCAAAAGGTCTAACAGCCTTTCTAATGTCTGACTTTAGGCCTCTGACGAATCTTTTGGCCTTCAACTCCTCCAATCCATGATACTGAGGAGCATACCTCACCAACTGATTGAATTTGTGCTTATACTCTAGGACACTGAGGTTGTCCTGCCTTAGAGCATCAAATTCAGCTTGCTTCATATCCTTGATAGCATCACTAATTTACTACTCCTGAAACAGCTGTGCAAAATTTGTCCAAGTCATTACCATGTCTTTTCCTAGCCTTTTACCCTTATGGACAATATATCTATCTCTGGTGCTCCTCCACCATATCTCCACACTGCCTACCAGATTGTAGGTAGCTAGTGATACTCTTTTATTGGAGCTGAGTGGCATCCTCTCAAACATTTTCTCAATGGAGATTAAGCACTCCTTAGCTTTCTCTGGCCTAGCTCTTCCATCAAATTGTGGAGGTCTTAGGCCTTGGAACCTCTCCAACAGTCTGACCTCATCTAGGCCTTCTAGATCCTCTAATCTATGTCTCCTGGATCTGTGAGAGTCCTTTGTATGGTGATGCTCTCTATGATCTCTCTGCCTCCTCTTGGATCTTCTCTCATAGCCATCCTCAATCTCATTCTTAGTGGAGGAATGGTCATAGACTAAGGGATTGGTCCTGGACACCAGACCAATCTGAGACCTTAGTCTTCTTCCTCTTGGATTTCTCCTACCATCATCTTCTTCCTCAACAGTTTCATCATTTGTGTCTTTCACGCTTCCAGAAAGAACATACGCAGATGTGTTCCTAGTATCCTCTTCTAGCTGCTGCTATGCATCTTTAACTGGTTCTGCTGGAGCTACTTGGACTCCCTGCTATTGTGCTTGAATCAACCTCATTAAGTTTTCATTAATTAGAGCTAAGTTCCTCTGAAGTTCTAACCAAACCTGAGGCAGTTTAGGGTTTGGTACCCCCTGTTGCCCCTGATTCCCTCTATTCTGCCCATTTCCTTGTTGCCTAGAATAGTAGGAGGCCTTCGGGGTGGTTCCCCTATCCTTGTGGCAACCATGTTTACTTTCCTACATTGATGATCCATGATAGAGCACATATAAAGATCATAGGTATTTCAATGGTACTTGACACTAGCAGCTGACCAAGTTGAGTTCATGTATGTAGATGCATGCAATGCAACTATATGCTATGTACATGTACAAACCAAGCTCTGATACCAACTTCTATTACCCACTCCGGGGTAATCCAAATATGGTGCCAAAACTGTGCATTTAAACTCCCAAGATTTGTGTGTCTTGTAGGTCATTAGAACAACACCCCTAGTGTACATACTCAAGTGATCCTCTTGAGCACTATGTAAATACATGCATATTGGTCTAACTGTAATAGACATATTCACATTTATGCACACCATGGAAGCTAAGAAGAATCACACTAGCATAAGTCTTAGTTTTGGCTTCCACACATTAAGCGTTCTTACTACGTTCAAAAAAATTCCACCCACTGCACCCAAACTTCCTCTAATAAACTGTATCATTCTAGCCATGTACCCCTCTATTTTCTTTGCTCCATTATCAAGTAGAGACTTAGAGAAAATCAAGGAATTTTGTTTTACATCAGTAGCCCACCTATGGACCAAGTTATGGATTTTTTAAGTTGGTTAGAAAATTCTGACCAAATAAACAGTAGCCTACCCAATTTGCAACATCATATCTTTGGCTACAGGGCTCTAAATCCAGAAATTTTGAATCCCAGTTAAACCTTCAGATGTCCTCTAGGCGTAGTCAAAATTTCATACCAAGAGTCACTCTACACAAGGAGATTCAACTTTAGGTACAGGGTCAAAATTCTGGCAACTTCTGGACCATTTTGCCCAAACAATTTTTCCAAACATTCAAACACTTCATTCACAAAGGTAAAGCCCTCCAAGGCTATCCCATACATTTCCAATACACATATGAATTACATTCTCTTGCATCTAGAAATTTTTTGTGGCCAAAACAGAATTTACATGTAAGCAGCCTATCATTCACACTTAGGCAGCTTTGCACCACTTCACATACCTAGCCACAACATTACTCAAATGTTCACATACTTATCTCATTTTACATACACTACATGTACATGCATACATGAACTACAAAATGGTCTTAACTAAGCTAGATACACAACCTAAGTTACAGGAGTTCCTGAAATGCAATGGACTCCGGAAACAGGATGTTGGACAGCTGTTGCACAACACAATAAGTACCATCAGTAAAAATACCAAATGTGCTCCTAAAATAACCAAAATTTCTATATCAACACTAGACACATGGAATTTAATTTTCCTGAAATTTTAGATAAAAAATCAAATGATAAAGGTCATTTTGAATGTGATCTTTCTGCTGGACCTGAAATGGACAGAAAGGGGGTAAGTTTCTTGAATGAAACTTAGAAAGGGCTTATCATTAGAGACTTCAATTCCCAGAAACATACTTGAAATCCAAAGACGTAAAAACAATAAAACAAGGAACATATAAAAAAATATAGCTATCCAAATGCACAAACAAACAGAACACAATCAAATGCAATGCTGCCAGCAATACATCATTAGGGTTAGTCCATAAACAATCAAATAAAAAAATATGTAATCACTATGGCAGCCCTCCTCAAGCTAATGTGTGGTCTTAGGAGGTTAATTGGTCATTGTTGGTACTAACTTGGGCTCTAGATACCACTGTAAACGCTGCCATCTTAGTGGATGAAAAACAGTAAGGCTGGAACCTTGTTCATGCACTCCCGCTTAACCCATACTTGGTTCCTTGAGCTTTTTGCTCTCTTCCATGCATGGTCTTAGCTTCATGGATGCTTGATCATCATCTTAATAGTAAACAACCAGGAAACATGAAGATAAAACCCTTACCTAAGCTGTGAAAGCTGAAATCTTCAAGAGATACACAAGACGCCCAAGTCAGTGCTGTAAGAGTTGGAGAGGGAGTAGTAAGCACAAGAGACTCTTGCCTGCTGTGTTTTCCTGGGGGCTGAAAGGAGAGGATTCAGGGCAGAGAGAGGAGAGAGATCCAGCCATCCCCCTAATCTGAGACCATTCCCCTGATATATCTAAGAGGGGGTGAGCCCTTCGGATTGTGACATGTTTATGGACGGATGTCATCCGTACTTTTGGGCGTGGGGGCCCCTAGCCTCCGGCAGGCTCCTCGGGCCATGAGCTACGACAAGTGCAGCTTTACATGACAGGACGTGGGCAATGGTGGCGTGTCAGAATGCATATGAGGGCGGCATGTAGGGTGTGCGCGCAGAATGTCAGAGACTCCACGATGGCTCCTGCCATACCTCCAAGGTCCCCTTGGTTGATGTCTCCCTTCGGAGTGAGAGGCCTTTTCCCGGAGTCAGACTGGTACTTCAGGGTATTCCCTGGCTCCGAAGTTAGTCCTTCGGGGGACTTTCTCCTACAGAGGGTAGCTTGTTCTTATCCCCCGAAGCTGGTTCGGTCACCTTCCTAAGGGAGGCGATACGCTAGTTTCCCGAAGTTGGAATTGGCGGGCTACCGAGGTTGTGTACCTCAAGTGTCTGGCTTCCCCCTTTCCGGGGTCGTCAGATGACCATGGCGATAGCACTTTGGCTATCAGACTCTTGTGAAAAGTTATCCCATCCTTAAGTTATTTTTGGGAACAATTGTACACCTAGTTGTCCTTGGTTCTTGAATCATAGCTTTTGTGTCCTTTATGTAATGGAGCCTCCAAAAATTGCTTCCATAGCATTCAAATCCTTCCAAAATCTCTCTTTTAGAGTTGTACAATTTAGTACCCAATTCTTGAAATCTTGCAATAAGACCCGTAGATTACTTGTAAAACAAGCAATCTTCTAGGGTTTCCTTTAGCACCAAGTAACCATTGTAATCTTTTAAGGAGGTGTAGATTATTCGGTTTACCCCTCACATTTCATTGACTATGGTGAAAATTACACTATATAATGGTTTATAACCATTATGCCTTTATACTGTAATTCTTCCATTTGTTGAAGTGGTAACAAATGACGATGAACCTTGTCATTGTGGAGGCAAAGAGCTCTTCCTTGCTATGAACCAAAGTTCCTTTTAACATCAGAGGTAGGTCGATCCACCCGAGGACAGGGAGTTCAGATGGGCCTACCCCGAAGGTAGGGGAGGTGACAGGTTTGAGGTTGCCTTTTGAGATGCCCAAGTTCAGCAGTAGGTGGGAGAATAGAACATCGACTTTGGAACTATCATCGATGAGCACTCTTTTGACGTCCCAACTCCCTATCCTTGCCATAATCAGGAGGGTGTCATCATGAGGGAACTTCATGGTAGACCCATCTTTCCAAACAAGCTTGTTCACTGGGTTTCCGAACTCCATCATCGAGATTTCCCGGACTTTCCTTTTCCTTTCGATTG
>SMDT01002460.1:0-34758 GCA_005392925.1 Aquilaria sinensis
ATAATTACTTCTATACTTCAAGAGGGAAAAGGGACAATGTTGAGAAGGCCAACTTTTAAAAACAATGAAAATGAACATGAAATTGAAGCCAGAATATATAAATTTTGCTTTTATTGTTCTCACAAAGCTTTGTCCCTTTTATTATTTATAATAATTAATTCATAATTTTCTTTTATTTTCAAATTTCTTATAAAAAATAAACGTTTTTATATGAAAATGATATCCTTAAAAAACTAGTTTACAAATATAATTTTTAAGAATTTTTATATAATACAAATTAATATAAATATATTTAAATCAAACTTTAATGAAAAAAGGTAAAAAGGTAAATCATTTGCGAAATAGAGGAGTATGAGTTGGAGTATGAGTTGTTGGTTGCTGGTAAAACATGAAATTATAAATTTTGACAAAGATTTCTCAACCAGTGGAATTTTTCAGAATATATATTGTTATTAATATTATAAATGAAAAGTAAAAGAATTCAATTTTTCTTTCTTTCGCGTGCCCAGCCATAGAACTAGTGTATGTGCGTGTGAAGGTTAGATGCCAATTTTAGCTGCTTTGAGTCGAAGGAGGGAACTTGAGCAAAGGAAAAAAATGAAATACTATAAAATAAGAGAACTGACCTTGTCAATAAAATGTGGCTGCAAGGTGATACCATGTGTAGAGAAAAATGCTTCCAATTGATGACACTCCGACAGTTCCACTGTCTCAAGGGAAGGGAAGTTGATATCATAATTTTTGAAGCAAAATCCTCTCAGGTTTTCCATGTATTCAAACTTCAAGAATTTCAATTGAGGGAATGAAAGTTTGGCACCAAACTCATTGCCTGGGTTTGTTTCCTCTCCCAATACAATCATTTCCATGCTCTTGCAGTCACTCACTTTGAGCCGTTGGAGCTGCCCTAGAGTTCTCACAACTGAGAAGGAGAATAGGTATTTTAAATGCCCACATTTGTCAATGGTTAAGCTGGTGAGATTTACAAGGCCATGGGACATTCTTGAAGGCGTTGTGACTAGTGTGCGAGGCAGGAGTATCTGCACAACAAATGCTTGAATGTTCAGTTCAAAGCAAAAGAATTATATATTGAATAAATAAAGAGAGACAAATAATCTGAAAAGGATTATGTAAGACTAGCTGGTATAAAATGCATCTAGAAACTTTACCCTCTCATTAAACAGTGGTTGCATTTGTTGATCTTGTGTACAGAAGCCAACAAATTTTGGTAAATTTTGAAGTCTTAAGGATCGCAGCTTGGAAAGCTCTATGCCACCGGTTGTCTCACTAGCTTCGTTGGAATCCACCATCCCCATATCAAAGATCGTTATGAGGTTCTTACAACAACTTACTTCAATCTCTTCAAGCTGCAAGAGGTACTTAGCCATTGACAATGGGAACAGCCTTGTCAGTGCATCACAGCCCGAAATGTATATACTCCTTAATCCCATTAAGGCTTCTGCTTTCGGTTGGCCATGACATAACATCTCCAAGTCATCCGAGTAAATGATAGTCAAGGACTCCAAATCGGGAAAAGCTTTCGCATTAGAAAACCTGTTGCCCTCAAAGTTAACCAAATACTGTAGAGTAGAGGACTGAACATAAAGATTCTTTAAATGCAAAAACCCGTGGCTATCTAACTCATAAAGCACATTTCTAACACCTTCTAATCTGCCCAAACGCAATTCTTCAGTGTTGGCCAACAGCTTTTTAGCATTGGGAATTAGATCAATACTTACTCCTGGATTGGATATTATTAATTTCCTAGACTTTTCATAGCCGAAATCCAAATACCAGTCAGTATGACCTATGACAATTTTGTATGATATTAGCTTTTCGAAAGGCATGCCCTCTGGTATCATCTCTGCTTGTGGAATATGGATGTGTAAAACTGTGAGAGAAGAAAGGTTGAGCAACTCAGATAAGCTAGCATTTCCCTCAACCCCCCATTGGTTAAAGCTTTTACCCATATAGAGCTCTTCCAATTTGATCAAGCTTGAGATAAGATTCTCTGGAATCACCCTTAATTTGGAACAGTAGCTCAAATCCAACAATTGTAGCTCTGTTAGTTGCTTCAAATCTTCTGGCAACTCTTCAATATCAGAACCCCTAATGCGTAGGACAAGCAAATGCTGAAGCTTTCCAATATTTGATATGTCCCTTATCCCATAGCAATCATCCAGACACAAGCTTTGAAGACTTGTTAAAGACAGCAATGATACTGGGAGGGACTTTAATTCTGCCATACTTGTCAAATCAAGCACCTTCAACTCCTTCGTTTGTTCAAAAAGACGATCATATATGAAAGATTCCTCCTCATCGAAAATGTGGAGAAACTGCAATTTAGGGCATTCTAATACTTCAGGAAGTTCACACCCAGGTAGAATGAACAAAACAGTGGCATGACTCAGCTTTCCATTCTTTGAAAGTCGCTTGAAATCACTTTTGCCCCCAATGCGAAACATATTATATGGATCACTATTTGCAATATTAGCTGCCACGTCTCTAACAAGATCATGCAATTTTACTGTATCATTGTAATCACCTTTGAGCAGCAAACTAGAAGCTCTGAGCTTGTGAAGCAATGCATTCACTCTACTTCTTGATTCATGATATGTGCCTACACCATCAAAAAGATCCAACCCTACACCATACCTGAGCAAGACATCTGCCCCAATGCTATCACCTTGATCAAACATACCTAACAACAAGAAAAGTTGTTGTGCCTCTTTGTCCTTCAACATTTCGTAACTTAGCTTCAATGTTGCATAGACATGTTGCTGCACCCCCTCCATAGATGTGTTGGCCATTGAACTTTTTAACTTGTTCCGCACATCTTCCCAGACGGCCATGCTCACAGTTCGTAGTAACGCCTTTGCAACAGCAGCAATAGCAATTGGTGAGCCGGCACATTTTTCAACCACTTCAGTAGCTATTGACTTATAATTGTCTCCTCTGGGAACATCTACTATTTTCGTAAACAATGACTCTGCTTCTGGGAAAGGCAAAAGAGTAACTTTGAAATTGCTAGCTGAAGTAGACTTCATCACTCGCAATACATCTTCATTTCTAGAAGTCATCAATATCTTGCATTTACCTTCCATTGGCATCTTCTTTCCATCCACAATTTGGCAATCTTTGAAGGAGATTCCGATATCTGGCAGGCACAGCTCCTCCCAGATGTCATCTAAAATGATGAGAATCCGTTTACCATTGTTCAATCTATGACTCAGTTCTGATGCTCGTCCTTCCACGGTTTCCTTCGTAAGCGTCAGGCCCAAGGCATCTGCTATTTTTCCTTGAATTTCCCTTTTACTTGGCTCGCTGGTAACAGTGGCCAAAGCGATCTCATCAAATATGTTCTCCTCCCTTGCTTTCCGTTGAATTTGCTTAACCAGGGTGGTCTTACCAACACCACCCATGCCATAGACCCCAATTCTTGAGACACTCGGATCCTTTAACGCCTTCATGATTCCTTCAAACGTGTTGGCCCTTGACTCGAAGTTCTCAACGTCTTCGTCAAGCGCGACTTCAGTTAAGGCAGGGCGATATGCTACTCGGCCCTCGAACATTTGAGCATCAATATAGTCCTTGAGGAGGACAGCCACATCTACCGCCTCTGCAATTGCCTTCTTGCACAGCTGCCTGCGAGACCAGAGATTCGGACATAGCCCCAGAAAACACCTTGCCCTGGCTCTCTCCCGGGCGAGTTCGAGCTCCTCGGCCTTCTCATCACTGCTCACATCATGAGCGCCACCCAGCCACTTGCGCACATCCTCGTGGACCGCTTCCCCGTTCCTGGTGGCAGCTTCAACCTCCCTATCCACCCTGGCTCTGGCACCCTTGAGCCTTTCAATTTGTTCTTTCAGATCACTTGCCCGGCTCTCATGCCTAAAAAAGTAGATGAATTGCCGTTTGACGAAGTCAAACGGGATTTGCCTCACTGAATCAGGAACAAAGGAGCAAATCAAGCTATTGACATCACTCATTTCGATTTATTCTTCCTTCTTGTTTGTTTGCCTTTTTGGGGGGGGGGGGGTCTGAAGAAATGAAGAACTGATCAAATAGAGGATAATGGCAAGCAATTGGAAAGGAAAAGGAAACAGAATCTCCAACACAAGGAAAGATGAATTAGTGATGGGATGAGAGCAGGCAATGGAAAGCAGGCGAAGTAGGACTGAAAATTCGTAGTGGCAGAAAGAAGAGAATTGAGGGGCCTGCAGCGCACCAGCCAACTTTTTCACTACTTCGGTGATTTGACAACTAGCCAAATATTATTATTAGTATTTCTTTTTGCTAAAGGGTTTATCAAGCAAAACGCCAAGAATTTCCCCCTTAGTGCGTGGGTCAGACAAAGATGACGGGATAAGGATTCTATGCCCTCCAGGGACAGTAACCCCTCACATTACTCCATGTTTTTTTGCTTCATCTCACTTTTTTTATTTAATATTAACTTAAATGTATTATATTATATTTTTTAAGAAAAGTTATTAAAAAATATGTTTAGAAATTATAAACTTTCATTTATTATTAGCTATATATATACACTTAATTCTAGAAAATAAAAAACTATATAATAATTGATGTGAATACCAAATGATGCAATAAAATTAAGATAGAAGGAGTAGCATTTTATTTAAAGAAATAAATATTAAATTCACTATTTCATGCTTTTTTGTTTGTAAATCTAACGTATATTTGGGGTCAATTATATATGATGATCCCATAGCAAAATTATCTAAATCCTGCACTGAGAAAAAGAGATTCAATGAGTAGACTATAATGTAGGAAAGTATAGGTCGTTCACATTCTAAAAAAACACATTATTTTTTTTTTTGATGAAAAAACGCATTATTTTAGATGTACTACATTTTTTCTTGAATTAATATTGTTTGAAATTAACATTTACTATGTTTATTCAAAAATTATTTGAATAATTTTTTTTATAAAAGTACTAATTTCTTATATTTTTTGCTATTCAACCTAAAAGAAAATTAATAAAAAAATAATTTTTTATAAAAAAAAACTCTTTAAAATATTTTTACACTTGAATATATTACAAATTACAAGTTAGTGATAACTAGCGTAAATAACTAGTCATTTAAAAAACAGGATTGGTTTTACCGTTTTAGTCTTCATGTTAGCAAGAACTCTGACAATATTGATGCAATTACAAGTTGTCAAGTTTCTAATTAAATTATATTTCAAGCACATTTTCAAACATTTACAAATTTATTAGAAAAATTAAAAAATTCCTCTTGATATCTTTTAATTTTTCATTAAAAGTACTTTTATTTTAGAATTATCCAGATAAGTCTTTCCTTCTGCTCGATCTCTCCATCTACCTCACAAATTTTGTTGTCAATGCAATCTGCCTTTGGACACCAAACCGCCATTGTAATTTCCTACTCCACTCTCCGTTGTGCCAATGCCTCCTTCCCTGGGCAGCTTATTGACTAGGGCAGCTTTGGCTCTAGTTTCGAGTCATCCAACTAGAGACTAATTAATTGAAAAGTCTATCAATGTCATGGACATTTCAGAATGAGCTACTCTTTAGATTGAAAGTCGGTTCACCGTTTGGCGTCTTGGTGCTCAACTTCTCATTAGACAAAAAAATAAAACCATATGATCTTGGCTTACAAGCTCATGCTTAATGACAACTTGCAAGATGCTCTGCTTTATTGGAAATGTTGAGATTTGATGCTGCAAAAATGAGGTTTTTTATTATGTCACTAAGGGAATCAAATATCTCCACAAGTTGGATCTGTCGATAAATCATGATAATGTGAAGCCAAGCAATGTTTTGTTCGATTGGACTTTTTTCCAATATTGAGAATTTCGGTTGGCGAGGTTGAAAATGGAGGAATATCAAGTGGGTAAAGCACAAGCTATTGAGGATTATGAGTCAGTTACGAAAACAAAGGGTGGAACCCCTGCAGTTGACAATTTAAATTTAGGAGTTGAATTGTTACTAGAGTGTTTTGTGAGGGTTCTAGGTTCTACAACAGCCTCGTTGGAGATTGTTGAGGTGGTGACGGAGCCAACCTAGCCAAGGAGGTGGTCAAGAAAGAAGGAGGTAATGACGATTTGGTCTCTAATAATAAAGTGCAGTCATGGCAGATTTTGCGAAGGCAAATGGAGATGACAAAGAAGATGGATGGCTTATTTTGATAACTTTAAAACAAGAGTCATTACAAAAGCTTAAAAGAGTTCAAGGGGCATTTTATCATTTTTCCATTAATACATCAGAGCAAATGAATTAAGCCACAAGTTTTTACTTAGTTTAAGGATCAACATCAACTGATTACTGAGTTATGGACTAACTTGCACAAATTGTACAAGTCCTTGACCAAATGTATATTTAGCACTTGTTTGATTCGAGACTAAAGGAACTATTCGACAAGAATAATGCTGCATAAACTAAAATTTTATGAAAAACTCTATAGTATGTTTGATTTTGATTAATTTATGTAAAACTCAGCCTATACACTTTATTTCTCATCTTCCTGCCCTTTTCTCTCTATTCCCATTTCAGTTCCCACCCTCTCATCTTTATGAAGAGGGATGAGTATTATTCGGATAATAGTGAAAAAATCAAAAAGGCTGATTACATTCGGATAAAATGAATTAATTTCTTTCATAATTTGATTGGTTTGGATCAAAATTGAATTTCTTATTAGGTTATCGGATCGGTTATTGGATCATACACTTAAAACCGAATAAACTGAATAGTAATAAATATTTTTAACATTATCCATAATGACCCTACATATATAAAATTTTTTCCTACTAAATTTTACTATTATTCATATTGACCCTATATATATATAATTATTTCATACTAATTTTGGACAATATGTTGCCTACATTTCTTTAATTTTTGGTATGAGATGTAAAAATATTAATCCTTATCTAATTTTTTCATTTACTGTTTGTCTAGGATATAGAAAAATAATTAAATAAACTGAAATATAATTTACACTGTTCAGATTGGATTTAATATGTAATTCGAACAATTTAGATATATTTTATAAAAATAAAATATTGATCAGATCATTATATTCCGATCGATTTCAAACCGAACCAATCGAAGACTTAACTTATTCATGAAACTATTATCTCCCACAAGCAAACCTCCTTTTCTTCTTTTCCTTTTCACCACCGACCAACTACCACACAAATTTCATTTTTAACTCCGAAATGTAAAACCGAATTCAAATTAGCTCATAAACTTTTAAAAATATGGTAAATAATTTTCAAAAATTAAATAATGAAAAGATATATATATATATATATATATATATATATATATATATATATATAAACCGTAAAAAATATAAAAATAATAATTTTAACTTTTTTTTATGTAAAAATTTTGTACTTTCATATGTATTAAAAGGATATAAAAACAATTTACAAACTGAGACCTGCTAGCAACCTTCACCCTTGTCTTCGCCATCTTACCTTCGCCCCCATAGTGTGCCAAGATTTGTGACTCGTTTCTTCTGTAAAAACCAGCCACAGCTTCAAGCAAGTGAAAGGGAAATTTCACTGTAAAGCTGTTCTCTTTTGGCTCCTATTGCATATAAACTTTTTTTTTTTTCATCTCCCAAAATTGAAAACTTAATAAAAGGTTCTCTCAAAATTTTCCCTGGCTAGATACAAAAAATCCTCCCCTTGTTTTCAAGAAAATTTTGCAAGGAAAATTTCACAAACCAATGATCTAACATGCGTTTATCTCCATATTGCATCACTTTGTATTTTGAGTATGTAGGCTCAAGTACTCTTGTTACCTATGAAAATTTAGGAATATGCAAATTGACCCTAAATTCGTAATCTAACCCTATTATTATTTCATTTATATGCCGACCAAATATTAAATTTCAGAGTATTTTTTTGTTTAGGTTTATTTTTTTATAACTATCTAAAATTCATTTACTAATCTGATTATTTAATGTGTCTATATTTCTTGTTGTAGTCTTTTAGCTCTTATCTATTAGCTTTAAATTTTATTTTATTGTTAAGTTTTTTGTGTTTTTTTTCTAAATTATTTGTTCTCGTATATCAGGTTTCTTGTCTACTCCTGTTTTTAATTTTATTTAAAAAACATAAAAACTCTCAGATGCTTTGCGTCTTTTACAAAAAAATAAATAATACAAAAAGAGCACATTGAATTAAAAAAAACGTAAAATACAAAGTGATGTAATACGGAGATAAATGTCTGTTAGATCAGATCGGTGGTTTCTGAAATTTTCCCTACAAAATTTTATTGAAAATAAGGAAAGGATTTTTTTGCATATAGCCAAGGACTTTTTATTAATTTTTCAACTTGAGAGAGTATAAAAAAAAAAAAATTACATGCAGTAGGACCCACGATGGAACAACTTTACAGTGAAATTTCTCTCTTTCTTTCTTGAAGCCATAGCCGGTTTTCACACAAAAAACAACGGCACACTATGGGAGCGAAGGTAAAAACAAGGTTGGTAAAATCACAATTTTAATTATAGGATCGTATGATTACGGTTGTAGGATTGTGGGATCAAAAAATTTTATCGATCCTACTTTGATATTAATTTTTATTGAGGATAAATTATGTGGATGGTCTTTAATATTTAATTTTTATTTTTTTTTATCTTTAGTCTATTAAATGTTCTGTTTAGATCCTAAATTTATTAAATTTTAGTCGTTAATCTATTAAAAATATTTTATTTTGCTCCCCAATTAGATAAAATTTATTAACTCAAAATAATTATCTAATAACTATTTTTTAAAGAATAATTTAAATTATTCAGTAACTATCTTACTGTAAATTTAATATATATAATAATATTTCTTATAATTAATGGATATTCAAATTACCAGTTTTTGTCTTGAACATGTTTCAGTCAGGGAGAAAACACTACTAATTTTAAATTATTTACTTATTATAAAAAAATTATTATACATTTTAAATTTATTGAAAGTCAATTACTAAATATTTAAATTATAGAAATTGTACTATTTTTTATTTCTCAATAATGTGTTTGTTCATAAAATTTTTTCAGACTTATGTTAATTATTTTATTAATTATGTTAATATATAATCTATTAAAGTTTGAATTTTACTTATATTGTATCAATAATTATGTTATACCATTGCTATGACACTTAAATTTTATTTAAATTTTTAATATAATTAATTTTTTACATAAATTATATTATTTAGATAAAAAAATTTAAACTTTTAATAAAATTAATAAAATTATATGATCCATGATCTGATATTATAATCCCAATTTTACATTATAAAAAACGATTTTGGATAAGATCAAGACCTTAGATAAAAGAGCGAAGACTAGGGAGATGGTTAACGTCACCTCAAACATTTAGTACTCGGTCCCCACTGTCTCTCACTGCACCACAGCTCATTATAACTTTCATAGTCTTCATGGAATTAGTCTCCCACATGCAAGCCTCCTTTTCTTATTTTTCTTTCCACCACAATCACACAAATTTCAATTTTAACTCCTAGACTAAAAGCGATTTGAAATTAGCTCGTACACTTTTAAAAATATGGTAAAGAATTTTCGAAAATTAAATAACAAAAAGATATCTATAACAATATAAACAAATAGTAAAGAATGTAAAAAAATATTTTTAATTTTTTTCATATAAAAATTACATACTTTCATTCATATTAAAAGAATATAAAAGTGTATTTAAAAATTTACCCATATAAAAACACCACAGTTTTCTTTCAATATCTTCCTTTTACCTAAAAAAGGGTAACATTCATTTGTAGATCCTTAACTTTTATGTTTTTTTTAAAGTAGTCTCTTTATCTCCAAAAGTATCTATTAAGATCTCCTATCTCGTACCACAAATCCCACTCGAATCCTTTGAGTTAATTTCTCTATTATCTCAGACAGAATTTGATGAAGTGGCACCTTTTGAGTTGACATGGCAGTGATATCATATTTTATAACAACAAAATGACTATACCAAACATACAAATTGATATAAACATATAATTTTAGGAACTTAAAATATTAATTAGCCAATTCTATTTTTTTCTTCAAATAATCTCTGCTATGACGTTTGATCCTCTTCGTAGATAAAAATCAAGCATGAAAAAAATCTCATAAAATCAATCCAAATCGATCAACACTTTAACAACAGAAAACGTTCAATTGAAAATCAATCCAAACCAAACCAATTAATAGCATACAAACATGAAGAAAATCTCAAAAAATTATTTCATCACCTTCATCAGAAATTCAAGCGAAATTCAAGCAAACCTAGACAAAGAAAATAAAGCAAACTTATTTAGGATCAAAATAATTTCGAACGAACTTTCAGTTGCCTTGATCGATTATCCGTCAACACCAAGCAATATTCTTCTTACCTCTAAGATCTGGCGTTCTCATCCTAACCACCCACCGCCTCTTGTGGCTCTCTTCTACTACCATATCCTCCAACTCCATACCACTTGCTTCCATTTTCCATATTTTTTCTCCAAGAAATCGATCAAATCAAGGTTTGCCAATCTCTATTACCACCTCCAGTTCCGCTGATGAACCCTGATAAGAGATGGACGATTTCTCTTGATCTCGATTTGGATGATAATGCATATCCTCGCCGTTCCGTCTCTTGTTTCTACCACCCACCAACTTAACACAAATCCTCTTCCATTGCCGCCTCCTAATCCATGCCCCGAGTAAAACCCCAACCAGCATAGTGTGGCAACGTGCGGGTCGTTTCGGAGTCGCCACCAATCGGTTTTCGTTCAGGTCGATTGGATACCTTAAAATTGGTCTGCGAGAGTTCGGGGGTTCGAGAGTACGGTTACGCTAAAACAACTTTGTTATAGCGCCCAAAATTGGCACCTTAGTTGATTTTAATTTTGTTTTACTTTGCTTTTTAACAACTTCAGTTAATTTTCAAGAATTAGAAATTTTAACTGAAATTATTTAATTGGATGTGGATTTTTGGTAATTAATTTGTATAAAAAAACTTGATACTTCCGAACCATGGACTCTGCCGAGTCATCCGGACACGGAAGTTTTTAATTCCGAACCATGGACTCTGCCGAGTCACCCGGACACGGAATTTGACGAAATTTTAAATAATTTAATCCATACCGTAAAATATGGATTTTTATCTTTTAATTTATTTAATTAAAAAGGTTGATATTTTCCAAACCATAGATCCTGCCGGATCATCCGGATATGGAAATTATTTAATGTTAATTATTTAATTTTTATTTATGGAATTAATTATTAGTTTAATTACTAATTTATAAATATTTTTATTTATGAAATTTTATGTTTGTTAATGATCTTAAAAAAAACTTTCTTATTTCTTTCTTATTATTTTTTATTCCTTTTTATTTTCTTTTACTTTTCTTTTCTTTCTTTCTTTTCTTTTTCTTATTCTTTTTCTTTACTTTTCTTTTTGTTTTCTTGTTTAATGAAAGATATTTATTATTTTATTTAAATAATTACTCAATTTATAAAGAAACGAAAAAGTAATTTTTTTTTAAATTATCTAATATCAAGATTCTTTATTTAATAAAGAAATTAAAGAGTTAAAAAATCTTGACATTTTATTTTATGTTTATATTCTATCTATTTGATAAAAGAATAACCAAAAAGAAATTATTTAATCAAGGTTTTATTTATTTAATAAAGAAAAAAAAAAGAAATTTTAATTTAAAATCATTTGGCTAAGATTTTTATTTTGTTCAATAAAGAAATAAAAAGTTATATTTTAATTTAAAAGAAATAAGTAAAGTACAAAGTCTTATTTTTCATATACTTCTTTTATTAAAAAAGGTTTTTTTTTCATTTTTTATTATTTTTTTTTTTTATTTTTTTTTTACTGGATAAAAATGATAAAGTAACTATTAAAATTAATTTTATATTATATTTTATTTTAAAAAAATATTTTTTTATTCTCCAAACCATTGGATCCTGGCGGATCATTTGGACATGGAGTTTAATTTTTTATTAATTGTTTGTTTAATGAATTTTAGTCATAATTTTTATTGGATTTTATTATTATTTTATTATTTTTCTTGAATTTTTAATTACTATTACTTTAAAGATATATTTTAAAAGAATTAATTTGTATTTTTGGAATTGTTTAATTATGATTTTTAATAATTTTAATAAAAAGAGAATAAATAATTAACTTTTGGTTAAAGAAATAAATAAGTAAAATATGTTCCAAAATAAAGGATGGGGGGCTTTTGTTGTAAAAATTGATTCTTGATTTAGACCTAAAATAAAGTTAATTATTCACATAAAAAAAACTTCTTTTTATTTTTTGTTATTATTTTTTTTTTATAGTTAAAAAGTGAAATAAGTTTAATCAACTATGTAAAAAAAACAATTACATAAAGTAAATAAAGGAAAATTAAATAAAAATAAAGTGGGGCTTTTTGGCCATCCACTTAAAAAAATTGCAGAAAATAAATAACATATGCAAAATAAATAAATAAACATAAAGTAAATAAAGCACATAAGTTAAAGATCAATAAACAGTAAACAAATAAATAAAGTGGGGCTTTTTGGCCATCCACTAATAACACAATAATAATAACAACAATAATAAAAATTAGCAAAATTAGTAAAGTTAGTTGTTAATAACAATAAAAATAAAAGTTAGTAATGTTGAGTTGAGTTAATTATTAACAATAATAACAGCAATAATAAAATAAAAGTTAGTAAAGTTTAGTTAGTAAGTTAATAATAATAATAATAAAGGTTAGTAAAAGTTAGTAAGTTAGTAAGTTAGTTTATTAACAAAAATAATAATAATAACAAAAGTTAGCAAAGTTAGTATATTAATATCAATAATCAACAATAATAAAAGTTAGTAGAGTTAGTTGTTAATATCAATAACAACAATAATAAAAATTAGTAATAATAACAACAATAAATAACAAGTAAATATAAAAGAAAGTTAATAATTAGTTAATTCTGCAAAGATAAAAAAATAATTTAGTGACTCAAATGAAATAAATTGAAAAGATTGAGGAGTAAAATAGAATTTTACCCAAGGAACTAAAATTTTGAAATCTCCAGTTAAAGAAACGGGCGTTGACGCGGGCGACGGGAAACGGCGACGGCGGTACGGCAAGGGGGAAGGAAGGAGGAAGGAAGGGCAGGGGCGGCCTGGGGCGACGGCGACGACGGCGTAGGGCGATAGTGGGGGAGGCAGCCAGGGAGGAGCGCGCGGCGGAGGGGAAGGCAGCAGGCGCGACGCGGCGGGATTTGGCGGAAATGGGGGCGGCGACGTCACGGCGGTGGACGGGGATTGTAGTGACGGCGGCGGCGTAGGGAATAGGGGAAGGTGGACACGGCGGAGAAGGGAGGGATGGCAGAGAACTAAGAGAGAGAAACGGTGTGACCGGAGGAAGACCGGGGCAAAAACGAAAAAACAGGAAGTTTTTGATCTTCTGGGAAGAGAGTAGAGAGGCAAGGGACAAGGTCTGTAATTTTTCCTTTTTTTAAAACGGAGCTCTAAGCTTGATTTCTATTTTTCTCTGTGTTATTCACAGATTTTTTACCCCTATTTATATGGGAAGTAGTGCTTTACTGTTCATAATTAAATATTAATTAAATTCAAGCTTATCTATTAATTTGGTAAAATAGCAGTTTCAGTCCTTTACGTCTCTTTGATTCTGGATAAGTTCCTGAAGCTTCTGATTTTGACAATTTTGTCGTTTTCTGTCAATTTGGGCCAGAAACGTCCGTTTTGTCCCAAAATTGACGTGAAAAATTACCCAATGCTCCTGAAACTTTCAGAATTTGTCAATTGTACCCGAAATTTCTCAATTTGTTCATTTTTACCTCAAACTTTTAAATTTTGTCATTTTTTATGGGGTTTTCTTTTTTCTTTCAAACATACACATATACACACATATATCATTTTAAATCAAATCTTCACAAAACAAAAAATGTATTTTAAACTAATTAAAAATTTTAGTAGTAATAATAATAATAATAATAATAATTTTTTTATTTTTTTAATTAATAATTTTTTTTTAAAATTTTTTTAATGGTCGGACGAAATTGGGTGTCAACACATAGCCACGACACTCACCGTAAAAACAAAATCAAATTGAATCAAAATCGAAAACAAAATCACCACCAAATCAAAATCAAATTGCCTCCTAATCCATTACCCTAATCAGCATAGCCAAAATACTCGCCACGACAAATAATTCTGAGACCGGAAGGAAAGAATTGAAATTGAAGTTGAGTTGAATCAAGCTATGACTAGAAAGCTGAAATGATGGGTTCTGAAGCTACTCATTGCGCACATGCAGCGCAACGAGAGAGGTAGTAATTTGCACCCGTGGCTCATAATCTTTTATTATTGTTCTATTTTGGACCCTAACCTCAAACCCTCACATGAAAAGTCCTCAATCTCAATTTTTTTGTTTCATTTTAGACCCTTGAAGGACAGAAATTATTAAAATTGATAGAATTGACCATGTGGCGTGCCAACGTTGGGCAATTTGCCACATGGAACAATAATCAACTATTGGTGATGATGTGGAAAATAAGAAAACTAATAAAAAAATGAAAATATGTGAAAAGGCAATAATAAAAAAAATGCAAAAAAAAAAAAACTCAGATCCGGCCAATCCTCTCCAACGATTCGGCAATGATTCACCAATAATTCCTGATGAGCCTTCATCTTGCAGTACAGCGTCGGCATAGTCTCTGACGATTCGGCCAATCCGCTCCAATGAACTAATGATTGAATTGCGAGATTTGCAACCCCGAGTTGCGATAATTCGCAACCAAAGCTGATGATTCACTAGAAATTCTCAAAGAGCCTTCATCTAGTAGGCCAAGATCTGGCATCAACGGGGATTGGCATGAATGGAAAGCCAAATCTACGTGGTGATGGTGGCGGCATTAAGTCGTCGGTCGAAGCGGAGGCACTAGACAAATGAACGCGAGAGGAGACTGCGATGATGCTATGCTGTGGAATGAATGCTCGTCAGGAATCATCGATGAATCGTTGCCGAATTGTTGGAAGGGTTGGTCGGATCTGGTTTGCTATTTCTTTTGCATTTTTCTTTCTTTTTTTATTATTTCATTTTTTCATATTTTCATGATTTTAATTATTTTTCTTCTTTTCCAAGTCATCACCAGTAGTTGATTATTGTGCCACGTGAAAAATAGCCCCACATTGGCATGTCACATGGCCAGTTTCATCAATGTTAATAGTTTCAATCCTCCAAAAGTCTAAAATGGAACAAAAAATTAAAGTTAAAGATTTCTCATGTAAGGTTTTGAGGTTAGGGTCCAAAATATGACAATAATAAAATATTAGGGGTCATGGGTGCAATTTTCCCGAGAGAGAGAATGAAGAGGAGATGATATAAGGAAGTTGGGCTAATCAATGCTTTTAGTCCTTAAAATTATATATTTTTATCAATTTCAATCTAAAGTTTTTTGTTCTATCAGTATAGTTTTTTTTTTGTTATTTAGAAACATATCATGTGGCAGTGTGTACTACCATATCAATCTAAAAGGCACCACATCATCAAATTTTATCTAAAATAACATAGAAATTAACGGAAGGGATTCGGGTGAGATGCACGTTATGAGGTAAGGGACCTTAATAGGCACTTTTAAAGGTAATGGACCATTTTAAGACAAATGTAAAAGCTAAGGGACTGTGATTGAATTTTACTTCAAAAAAACCATCCAAAGAAATTTTTTTGTGACCAACAATTGTCAAAGCAAGTTCAATGTAGCTATGGATATTCAGATCAGTAAGTTTTGGAGTAAACTCCATGGTGTATCCCAATTGTTTTTTTTTTTTTTTGTCTTATCTAGGTCACATTCTTTTATTTTATTCTAGCAATCCATATCTCATATGGCGCGTCCTAGTGGAGTCTTTTCCATTATATTGGCTGTTAATTTTGATGGAATTTCGTTGACCACAATCCCTCGATTTTCTCCATCTTATAACTTCTAGTACCTTAAAACTTATGAATCTAACAACTGTGAAGTCTTGTACCTCATATAGTGCATTCTAGCTAAGTTCTTTACGTTATATTGGCTGTTAAGTTTGACAAAATTTTGGTAAAAAATGACAACCACAGTCCTTAAATTTTCTCCATCCTATAACTTCTAGTACCTTAAAACTTATAAATCTAACAACTCAACGATCATCTTCATCTTACTCCAAACACTGTTATTACTTTCTCCTCTTACCCATCAAATTCTACACCCACAACACCTCCAGCGGCTACCTTGGATTCAGTCTTTCATACGTAAACCAAAATTGGTTGATTTTGTCTATCCTATCATACTCAACAAACAAACAAGCAATTCTTATTTGAGGTCAAATAAAGAAGATAAAGTAACCTGCTTCTTTATTAGGGATAGTAACATAAACAACAATACAAGGAATGATGTGGCTATTTTTAATGTAGAAATCAATCAAGGATAAGATTTTGAAATTAATATCTGAAACATAAGGAAGAAAATGAATCAAAACTGATTACTTTCAAAAGAACAAAATTGAATATCTCAAGAGGGGGCCGAATTTCATGCCCTAAACCACCCACACAATATGCATTCATACCTCTTTTGAGAGGTTATTAGTCGTAGGAATCATTTTAGGCCAAACGGGTGGCTTAGGACACAACTCCAGGATACTTAGCCAAAATTGGTGCTGAGTTTTTTGGTTTTGGACCAAAAGCAACACAAATTATTTAATCACTTTAATGGAGTCTTTGTTATGCAAAAAGCTCAAGTTAAGCTAGTTTTAAATGGAACTTGAAGGGAAAAATGAGTGGAACATAATTTACATAAGCATAGGCAAGAAACAAATAGTGCATACACAGGCGGGTGCACACTTGAGCCCTAGTAGGCCTACCTTTGAGCCTCCTATGTACATGCTATGACACATGCACTTGCAAACTTTCATATTTACATGCCACATTTTACACACTGAATTACATGCTCATTAGCTTTCCTAGGCACTAAATAGGATCAAATGCAACCAGTCCCACAGCAGCAACAAGTGCCTATTAACATGAACACATAGGTTAACATGGTAAGCATTAGTTGGTTACCATTAACTTTATGTCCAAGACAAACCTGGATATTCACAACACTAGCAAAGCTAGTTAGATATACACTTAATTCTCCAAGCCTTTCCCTAAAACATGAAGAACTAGGGCATGAGTGCATCATACTCAGTAAGGGCCAAAACAGCACTAAGTGCCCACAATGCCCTTAGACATTGCAACATGGCAAAGGCATTAGCCTTTCCCGAGCCAAAACATGCAAAGTAAGACAAAGAAAACATGTTACAAATACAAGAAAATATACTAAACACAATGTAAGGGTCAGCATACATAACCAACACATCAAGGCACACAAAAACACACTCACCACACACTTGGTTTCATAACCTTAGGGCATTGTAAGTATTGCTTTGCATTCTTTCCATTTTATTAGCTTAAATTAGGTTTTCTAACCTTTAAACATAGATTTCTAGACCTTAAACTGGATTGGCCATATCTAGGGTAAATTCTTAATGTTTATGTTCATTATAATCTAGCTAAAAATCATCATAGTTGCTCTCAGCAACCTTAACCTTTAATAGCACTTAGGTTCACTTGGCTCTAAGCCATTCTTTAGGGCATCTTCTTCCTTAAGAATGATTAGAATTAAATTAAAATTCAAAGGAATTAGCATATTTGAACCTTTACCAAGTCTTTACTTCTAGGCGCTAAAGTTAAGCTCAATTTCCCCAAGCCCTTAGTTCCTTGTAGCCGAAGCAAGCTCCCCCACCAAATTTTCTCTTGAATTGACCTCTTTCTATCTAGCATTCTTTATACAAGCACCATGAACCTATGGTTCAAGTTTCTTCTTATCCAAAATCACCAAAAACTGCTTAAAAGTAACTCAAGCTCGGCAAATAAATGGAAGCAATGAAAGATGTGCAATTCAGTTAATGAATGTGTCCAAATTTTGGCTTAACCTCCTGATTGGGCTGCTTAGTTTGTTTTCTTGTTCAAATAACCAGCTCTTTTCATTTTCTACTGCATTTTCAGCACCCACGTATGCTTTTAATTTAGGCAATTAAACTCACAAATTTCTTTCTTAACAAAATCACCCTTGCACCTCAAGTGCACACTAGCACCACTTGCACTACATTTCTTAGACATGGTTAAATCATCTTATTTTTCCATGTCCTTATTACTTGTTTATCCTATTTTTCCTTAATGTGTATGCTAGCTCACTCCCAGCCTAAGGCCTATACAAGTCTTAGGCATGACAATCCACCCCCTTAAGAAATTTAGTCTTCAAAATTTTCAAGTAACTTGGGAAGAGATCTGGATATCTTTTAAGCATTTCAGCTTTTATTTCCCATGTTGCTTTTTGTTTTATACAATAACTCTATTACACCTTTACCATATTTATTCATTTTCTTTTTAGTTTCCTAGGGTCCCTAACTAGAACCTTTATAGGTTCTTATTCATTAGTAAGATTAGAAGCCACTGGAATAATAAAAGCTGGTACTGCTTGAGTTAAGTCAGATAGATACCCTTTTACCATACTCACTTGAAATGTATCATGTACATACTCACAATTTTGCTAGCCTATCTAATAAATCTATGAGGTTCATGGGTAGGAAATTGAGAGATTTGGTAATTCTATCCACAATAACTCAGATGGTATCATACTTCCTCCTAGTCATAGGCATGCCTACCAAGAAGTGTATGGTTATGGACCTTTATTTTCTCTTTGGTATAGGTAAACTTTGTAGTTTACTACTTGGTATTTGGTGTACTACTTTCATTTATTGGCAAACAACACACTTAGGCACAAACACCTTTATGTCGTGCTTTATATTAGGCCGCCAAACATACTCCTTCAAGTCTTTTGTACATCTTTAGTGTTCCAAGGGGTATATTTATGTTGTTACAATGAACCTTTTTCAAAATTTATTCTCTTAGATCATTTCCTTTAGGTAGATGTGGCAACGTAGGATTTCTCGGAGTCGCCACCAATCGGTTTCACCTAGGTCGATTGGACACCTAAAAAAAATGGTCTGCGAAAGCTCAAAGGTTCGGGAGTACGGTTACGTTAAAATAACTCTATTTTAACGCCCAAAATTGGTACCTTAGTTGATTTTAATTTTGTTTTGCTTGCTTTTAAATAATTTCAGTTAATTTTCAAATCAGAAATTTTAACTGAATCATCCAGATGTGGATTTTTAAATTAATATGGATTTTTAAAATCTTGGTAATTAATTTGCATAATTTTTTAAAAAAACTCGATATTTCCGAACCATGGATTCTATCGAATTACCCGGATACGGAGTTTAATAAAAATTTTAATTAAATATTAACCCATATCATAAATTCTATCGAATTATCTGAATATGGATTTTTTAATCTTGATACTTAGTTTTTATTTAATTTTATAAAAATTTGATAATAAAAATTTATTTAAAAAAAACTTTAATTTATTGTTCATTATTTAATTTATTATTAATTTTTAGTCAGAAATTTTTATGAAAATTTTGATTTTTTAATGATCTTAATAATAATTTCATTTTTATTATTTTTTATTTTCATTTTTTTATTTATTGTTTGATGAAAAGATTTTTGAAGTAATCATCTAATCCATAGATCTAAAAATATATTTATTTAAAAAAATTTGATTTTTTGTTGAATCGTCCGATTATGATTTTTTTTTTGTAAAAAAGGAAAAACAAAAGGTTAAATTTTGTCATTTTGAAGAAATAAAAAGGATAAGTTTTAGTATTCTAATTAATGTTTAAAAAGATGAAGGAAAATAAAGGATAGGGGCTTTGTTGTAATAATAAAATAAAATGGACTCTTGACTAGTCATAAAAAAATGGTAAATAAGCAAAACAAAAGGTAATCGCTCACATTGCGGAAAAGTAAATAAATAAATAAATAAAATAAATCAAGTGGTAGCATTTAACCATCTACGTAAAAAGATAAAATGCAGAAAAAGTAGATAAATAAAGAAATAAGTAAAGTCCAGAAATTAAATAAAGAAAATAAATAAAGTGTAGAAAAATAAATAAATAAATAAAAGTGGGGCACTTGACCGTCCACACAAAAATAAAGGTAAAAGTACATAAAGTAAATAAACGCAAAAGATTAAATAAATAAAAATGTGATAAAGTAAATAATTGCAGGAAATTAAATAAATAAAGAAAAGTGGGGCTTTTTGCCGTCCACTTAAAAAATAAAAAAAACGATAAAGTAAATAATTGCAGGAAATTAAATAAATAAAGAAAAAGTGGGGCTTTTTGCCGTCCACTAAAAAAAAATAGGAGGTATAACCTTCCATGGAAAAATAAATAACAAGAAAAAAAAAGAAATAAAATAAATAGAAAAATAAAACACCAAAAGTTAGCTGTTAATGGCCTGTTTGCAAAGATAAGAAAAGTTAGTGACTTATATAAATGAAATAGAAAAGTTGGAGAATTAGAGAGGAGTTGTACCGAGATTTGAATCGACTTTTAATCGAGCTGTGGATTCATGAACGGATTTTGCCCCGATTTGATGTCGAACGATAGCGAATGATTAGTTTGCGTCCGATACTGGGCTTGTTGAATGGCGCGGCAATTATCTCTCTCTTTGTTTTTTACTAGAAGTTTAGGATTTTTCGTAATTCCTCTTCTATTTTTTTATTGTTATGTAAGGTTTTTAAATAATTATCCAAACCATAGATCTTATCAGATCACCCGGATATGGACGAAAAATCCATCTTAGGAATTTTATCAAATCACCAAGAATAGATTCCCAAAATTTTAAATGAAGATTAACCAATAATTTGGTACATATTAAATGCATTACAAAAATTAAAATTAAACTATTCTGAAAATAAAGATAAATAAATAAATAAATATACATATCAAGTCAAAATCGTATGTTGTTCTCCTATGTCAATTTAATGACTAAGTTTAATGTAAGGCCAAACCAACAATAACAAAGAAAACAAAGAAAAGTACAAACAATAAAAAAACTTGCTATCAGTGACTAATTTGTAAAATAAAAGAAAGTTAGTGACTCGAATGAAATAAAATAACAAGATGGAGAATTAAACGAGGGTTTTACCAATAAAAAAAATTAATTTTTATTTTTTTTTATTTTTTTAAATAATAAGGATGAGGGAAGTTCTGCTGACTCTGGACTGCTCCTTCTGCCTATCGACAGACGCTGAGGAAGAGCAACCCTTGCCGTTGGATGGCCTTCCACCATCTGTGTAGTTTATTTCTTTCTTCCACCATCTAATTCTCTGACATGGAAACATGGAAGCGCCTGAAGACTCGCGGTCATGGCATTCCTCCGGTTCATCGTGTTCCCGGCCGTCACGCTGTCGAGCGGCATCATCACGAACACCGGTACGCCTTTGTTCTCCTCTTCCTTTCTTCCCCCTGCCACGTGCTCGCTCTCCGTCGCTTCCTCATCGGCAGTCGTCGGCGATAGAGATGGACGGACACAAGGCTTGACTGTCTCTCCTAGCCGGATTCGAACGTCAACTTCAAACGCTGAAGTCCCTGGTTGACTACCGGCAACAAACGAGACTTGGCGTTGGCTGGTGGCGGCGGGGACTAAAGGACAGAGGAGGAGGAGGGTTACGAACAGGCGGAGAAGGAGAAGAGCATGCTGGCTGGAGTGAGTAGGGCGCGGCGACGACAGCGACGCTCCGGCAGCAGCTATCGAGTGACGACGGCGAGAGGATTGAGAGGGCTAAGAGGGCTGAGGGCGAGACGATGGCGAGAGGGCTGAATAGCAGAAGGCTAAGGCGAGGAGGATCAGCAGCGGGGTTACACGAGGATGATCTGCGGCGGGAGGCAAGGCGGTCAGGGAGGCAAGGCGGCCGGGCAAAAGGCGAGTGGCGACGGCACGGCGGGGGAAAAAGGAGAGGGAGAGCGGAAGGCTCACCCGGGGGAGGTGTTTTAAAAAGATTTTTTTTTGATTAATTAATTAATAAATTAATCATAATTTTTTTTTTAATTTTCATACACACACACATACACACACACATAGATATATATATATTATTTTTAACTAACCCTATAAAACAAAATGCCCCCATAAACTATTTAAATTATTTTTTTTTTAAAATTTTCTTTTTCTCATCTCTTTTCTTTTAATAATAATAATCAATAAATTAATTAATTATTATTTTTTAAAAAAAAAGGGTCGGACGAAATTGGGTGTCAACAGCTGCCCCCCTTTGCATGCTTCATGGGACATGACGCATGCAAAGTCGTTACCAAATTTCGTCCGACCTTAGCTAGGCATTGAGAACCTTCTCGCTGCCTAAACCCTGAGGAGAAAAACCTTTTTCTCCTCCTTTTTGAGGTTAAAGAACTTTCCTTAGAACCTCTACGACAGGAAGGCTCCTATCGTTGAAGAAAAATTGATTGATTGATTTTGAGGATAAGGAACTCTCCTTAGAACCTCTACGATAGGAACTCTCCTATCGTTGAAGAAAAATTGATTGATTGATTGAGTTTGAGGTTAAGGAACTTTCCTTAGAACCTCTACGATAGGAACTCTCCTATCGTTGAAGAAAAATTGATTGATTGAGTTTGAGGTTAAGGAACTTTCCTTAGAACCTCTACGATAGGAACTCTCCTATCGTTGAAGAAAAATTGATTGATTGATTGATTGAGTTTGAGGTTAAGGAACTTTCCTTAGAACCTCTACGATAGGAACTCTCCTATCGTTGAAGAAAAATTGATTGATTGATTGATTGAGTTTGAGGTTAAGGAACTTTCCTTAGAACCTCTACGATAGGAACTCTCCTATCGTTGAAGAAAAATTGATTGATTGATTGATTGAGTTTGAGGTTAAGGAGCTTTCCTTAGAACCTCTACGATAGGAACTCTCCTATCGTTGAAGAAAATTGATTGATTGATTGATTGAGTTTGAGGTTAAGGAACTTTCCTTAGAACCTCTGCGATAGGAACTCTCCTATCGTTGAAGAAAAATTGATTGATTGAGTTTGAGGTTAAGGAACTCTCCTTAGAACCTCTACGATAGGAACTCTCCTATCGTTGAAGAAAATTGATTGATTGATTGATTGAGTTTGAGGTTAAGGAACTCTCCTTAGAACCTCTATGATAGGAACTCTCCTATCGTTGAAGAAAAATTGATTGATTGATTGATTGAGTTTGAGGTTAAGGAACTCTCCTTAGAACCTCTACGATAGGAACTCTCCTATCGTTGAAGAAAAAATTGATTGATTGATTGAGTTTGAGGTTAAGGAACTTTCCTTAGAACCTCTACGATAGGAACTCTCCTATCGTTGAAGAAAAATTGATTGATTGAGTTTGAGGTTAAGGAACCTCTTTAGAACCATCTTAGAACCTCTAAATTAATGGAACTCGATAGGATAAGAACTCTCCTATCATTGAAGAAAAATTGATTGATTGATTGAGTTTGAGGTTAAGGAAACTCTCCTTAGAACCTCTACGATAAGAACTCTCCTATCGTTGAAGAAAAATTGATTGATTGATTCATTGAGGAGGTTAAGGAACTCTCCTTAGAACCTTCTACGATAGGAACTCTCCTATCGTTGAAGAAAAATTGATTGATTGATTGATTGAGTTTGAGGTTAAGGAACTCTCCTTAGAACCTCTACGATAGGAACTCTCCTATCGTTGAAGAAAAATTGATTGATTGATTGATTGAGTTTGAGGTTAAGGAACTCTCCTTAGAACCTCTGCGATAGGAACTCTCCTATCGTTGAAGAAAAATTGATTGATTGATTGAGTTTGAGGTTAAGGAACTCTCCTTAGAACCTCTGCGATAGGAACTCTCCTATCGTTGAAGAAAAATTGATTGATTGATTGAGTTTGAGGTTAAGGAACTCTCCTTAGAACCTCTACGATAGGAACTCTCCTATCGTTGAAGAAAAATTGATTGATTGATTGAGTTTGAGGTTAAGGAACTCTCCTTAGAACCTCTGCGATAGGAACTCTCCTATCGTTGAAGAAAAATTGATTGATTGATTGAGTTTGAGGTTAAGGAACTCTCCTTAGAACCTCTGTGATAGGAACTCTCCTATCGTTGAAGAAAAATTGATTGATTGATTGAGTTTGAGGTTAAGGAACTCTCCTTAGAACCTCTGCGATAGGAACTCTCCTATCGTTGAAGAAAAATTGATTGATTGATTGATTGAGTTTGAGGTTAAGGAACTCTCCTTAGAACCTCTACGATAGGAACTCTCCTATCGTTGAAGAAAAATTGATTGATTGATTGAGTTTGAGGTTAAGGAACTCTCCTTAGAACCTCTGCGATAGGAACTCTCCTATCGTTGAAGAAAAATTGATTGATTGATTGAGTTTGAGGTTAAGGAACTCTCCTTAGAACCTCTGCGATAGGAACTCTCCTATCGTTGAAGAAAAAATTGATTGATTGATTGAGTTTGAGGTTAAGGAACTCTCCTTAGAACCTCTACGATAGGAACTCTCCTATCGTTGAAGAAAAATTGATTGATTGATTTTGAGGTTAAGGAACCTTCCTTAGAACCTCTGCGATAGGAACCTTCCTATCGTTGAAGAAAAAATTGATTGATTGATTGAGTTTGAGGTTAAGGAACTCTCCTTAGAACCTCTGCGATAGGAACTCTCCTATCGTTGAAGAAAAATTGATTGATTGATTGATTGTTTGAGGTTAAGGAACTCTCCTTAGAACCTCTACGATAGGAACTCTCCTATCGTTGAAGAAAAATTGATTGATTGATTGAGTTTGAGGTTAAGGAATTTCTCTCCTTAGAACCTCTGCGATAGGAACTCTCCTATCATTGAAGAAAAATTGATTGATTGATTTTGAGGTTAAGGAACTCCTCCTTAGAACCTCTGCGATAGGAACTCTCCTATCGTTGAAGAAAAATTGATTGATTGATTGATTTAAGGAACCTTCCTTAGAACCTCTGCGATAGGAATATCTTCCTATCGTTGAAGAAAAATTGATTGATTGATTGATTGATTTTTGAGGTTAAGGAACCTTCCTTAGAACCTCTACGATAGGAACCTTCCTATCGTTGAAGAAAAATTGATTGATTGATTTTGAGATTTAAGGAAGGATATTTCCTTAGAACCTCTGCGATAGGAACTCTCCTATCGTTGAAGAAAAATTGATTGTGGAGAAAAACTCTTTTCTCCTTTTTGAGTACCTCAAGCAAAATTTGTATGAAGGCAATTGAAGTTGGAATGATTTCTTCGGAAGTGTGAATTTTCATAATAGGCGAGTGCAAAAAATTTAAACTTCCATGAAATGAGTGAATCTTGATGATGAGAAATAAAACTGACAAATTATATAAGGGAACGGATGTTTGGAATCAATATCCAAGGTTTCATCTAATATTTTCTTCAGAAAATATAGATTCCCTTGTGAGATATGTCATCCAAATAAGGTTGAAGCTTAGCTACCCCAAAATGTCATGACTAGTAGACCTAATAGGATGCGTCTCAGGAGCAAAAAAATTACTCCTTACTCAGCCATTCCAAACTAAAGGCTTTGTCCTATGGTTTTAATATCAGCATGAACAAAACTATCTTAAAAAGGTGAAGAAGAAAGAAGAAATTCTCTGAAAAGAAAAACTGAAACACGAAAAAAAATGCTGACAATAAAACTAAAGGACAAGAAGAACAGATCGGATCGCTTCTTCTTCCACAATGCTTCAACAGGCCGTGTAAAGGACAATTATAGGATTGAACTGGTCGGGAAAAACTGTCGTGTCCAGTCTATCTGAATCATTGCTGGATCTGGTTCAGGAACAAAAGCTTGGATTTTATCTAGCAATTCTTCAGCAGTTGTTGCGGATATTATGATTCGTCGTGCCACTCTTGATATGAAATTCTTCTGCACAGCGTAATCCACAAAAGATATCAGACCTGTAAAGAAATTGTTAACATTCAACAGCCCAATAGGTTTCTTGTGCAAATTAAGTTGGGCCATGGAAGCAATTTGGAAGATTTCTCCCAACGTGCCAAAACCACCTGGTAGAGCGATAAAAGCATCAGCATTAAGAAGCATTTGTAACACACGCTCTTGCAAATTTTTAACCACTAATTCTTCTCCAATCGTGCCCCCAGAAACAAGTTTCAAAGGTCCAGGGATAATGCCCAAAACTTGACTTCCTCCTAGAGATGCTGCTGATGCTACACCTCCCATTAATCCGACACTACCTCCTCCATAAACTAAATGTATTTTTCGCTCAGCTAATACTCTACCCAAATGGTTGGCTGCCTTTAAATACTCTTCATCTTTTCCAGGAAAAGCCCCAGAAAATACACAAATACTTCGGGATTTACGAGTTGAGGTTTTCTCCATTCCTATCCTTAACCTTGTGAGAAATGAAAAGAAGATGATGTATTTATAGAGGTGAAAAGATAATGCAATAATTACATTTACAAGAGTAGGTACATTATTGTCGGAAGAGGAGGAAAATTTTCAAAAGTGACAGCTAGACAGCTCACGACTACGACTCATCAGGATATTTCCAAAAGTAGCATGTATTGTCGGAAGAGAAAGAAAATTTTGATAGCTACATGTACAGTAGTCTCACGTCAGGAGTAGGTACGTCAATTACAGTTGTGACTGTAGCTCACGTCAGGAGTAGGTACATTATTGTCAGAAGAGAAGGAAAATTTTCAAAATGACAGCTAGCATGTACAGTAGTCGTGACTGTGGTTCACATTCTAGTTGGAAAATTTTCAAAAGCGACAGCTAGCATGTACAGTAGTCGTGACTTTGGTTCACGTCTTCCACTGGTTTTACGTCCAGTAACGGCTTCAATGCCTTCTATGAATCGGGGATTTGCTTCCCATCCAGTTTTCTTACAAACTGGCAAACAGGGTCATTTAAAGTCAGATTCCCAAGACTGTAACGATCTCGTTCTTTTTGGAAAGTCATCCATAAACCGATAATTTCCAATTGCACTATTCCACAAGAGTGCATTTCAAGAGTCAATAGGATATCATCCAAAGATTCCTTACGCAGGCCATTCTTGATGAATTTTCTTCTATCTTCACGATTTCTGGTGATCGCCCCTGAAGAACGACATTTAGTATCGCAATTCCATCATCCACATTTATGACAGACGCCTAGCCTCTTTGCTCTTCGCTTCTTGGCATAAGCGCTTTTACCTAAGCCGGGCATCCGGGGTATGAATGCATCTGAAACTTCACCAGCCGAACGGACCTTAGCTTCAATTAACCACCGCACATTATCAGGAATGCCTTTGTGCATAAATACTCTGATTCTTTCACATCTAGCTTGGTAAATCTTTTTAAGAACATTTATTGGGAGGGAAGGAAAATACTTTCGCAGGGCGGAAAGAGAAGAATCCATTGATGAGAGAAGAATTTGAAAGAAGAAAGGAAGAAATCAAGTTATTGTAGGAAACTGAAATAACCGACTATGAGAGTCACGGAGTACCGTATCCGCTACTTAACCGGAAAGAAGAACACGCATTTATAGCGATGAAAGGATAACGTGTTTATTACGCTTACAGGAGCAAGTACATTATTGTCAAAAGAAAAGGTAAATTTTTCAAAATGACAGCTTGTATGTACATTAATTGTGATTGTGGCTCACATCTTCCACTGGTTTTACGTCCAGTAACGGCTTCAACGCCTTCTATGAGTCGGGGATTTGCTTCCCATCCAGTTTTCTTACAAACTGGCAAACAGGGTCTTTTAAAGTCAGATTCCCAAGACTGTAACGGTCTCGTTCTTTATGGTAAGTCCTCCATAAATCGACAATTTCACGTTGCACTATTCCACAAGAATGCGTTTCAAGAGTCCCTCGGATATCCTCCAGAGATTCCTTACGCAGGCCATTCTTAATGAATTTTCTTTTATCTTCACGATTTTTGGAGATGAATCCTAAAGAGCGACATTTAGTATCGCAATTCCATCGTCCGCATTTATGACAGACGCCTAGCCTCTTTGCTCTTCGCTTTTTGGCATAAGCACTTTTACCTAAGCCGGGCATACGGGGCATAAATGCATCTGAAACTTCACCAGTCGAACGGACCTTAGCTTCAATTAACCACCGCACATTGTCAGGAATGCCTTTGTGCATCAAAACTCTTAATCGTTCACAGCGAACTCGGTAAATCTTTTTAAGAACATTTATTGGGAGAGAAGGAAAGTATTTTCGCAGGGCGGAAAGAGTAGAATCCATTGATGATAGAAGAATTTGAGAGAAGAGAGGAAGAAATCAGTTATTGTAGAAAACTGAAATAACCGACTATGATAGTCACGGAGTACCGCATCCGCTACTTAACCGGAAAGAAGAACACGCATTTATAGCGATGAAATGATAACGTGTTAATTACGCTTACAGGAGCGAGTACATTATTGTCAAAAGAAAAGGTAAATTTTCCAAATATGACAAATTGTATGTACAGTAATTGTGATTGTGGCTCACATCTTCCACTGGTTTTACGTTCAGTAACGGCTTCAACGCCTTCTATGAGTCGGGGATTTGCTTCCCATCCAGTTTTCTTACAAACTGGCAAACAGGGTCTTTTAAAGTCAGATTCCCGGGACTATAACGCTCTCGTTCTTCGTGAAAAATACTCCATAAACCAAGAAGTTCACGTTGCACTGATCCACATGAATGCGTCTCAAGAGTCAATCGGATATCATCCAATGAATCCTTACTCAGGGCATTCTTGATGAATCGTATTTTATCTTCCCGATTATCGGAGATCATTCCTAAAGAACGACATTTAGTATTACAAGTCCATCGACCACATTTATGACAGACTTGTAACCTTTTCGCTCTTCACTTTTTGGCATAAGAGCTTTTGCCTATACCAGGCATGTGAGACACAAATGCATCTGGGAGTTCACCTGCCAGACGAACCTTAGCTTCGATTAACCACTGCACATCTTCAGGGATTCCTTTGTGCATCAAAACTCTTAATCGTTCACAGCGAACTCGGTAGACCTTTTTAAGAATGTTCATTGGCAGAGAAGGAAAGTATTTTCATAAGGCAGAAAAAGTAGGATCCATTTTCTAAAAGGAAGTAAAAGAAAGAATGGAGGAAGGAATCAGTTATTATGGGCAACTGAGAAAACCGACTTGAGAGTCACGGAGTACCGTATCTGCCACTTAACTGGAGAGATGGATCCTACTTTTTGACGATATTTTGATGTCATAAATATCTATCACCTTTTGATATTCCGTCGATCCTTTCCATGTGGGTGAAGCCTCGATTATCGAATCCATTGCCAGCTTTTGACAGATTGTCAACGACAATATTTCTTGACGTCATACCTTATCCTTGACCATAGCTATCTCTTATCTTTGATATTTCATTGAGTTGACGTCAATCCTATCCTTGCGGGTATAACCTTGATTATCGAATCCATTGCCAGCTTTTGACAAATTGTCAATGACAATATTTTTAACGTCTACCTTATCCTTGACTATAATGTTGAATGCTTGACGCAGTTTGATCCAGCGGATTAGCTGTGCATCCAGTGATAGACTGGAATGGACTGAAGCAGTTGAAATCTCAATCATGCCGCGGATATGTTTTCAGTTTGATCCCTGTTATGCAAAAGCCATGCATGCATGATGTGAAATGCATGAATGTAGAGCATGTGTAACTAATGGCTCTCTTTCTTTTTTTTTGTTTCTTTTTTTTTTCTTTGTTTTTGCATGGGTCTAGTTCTTCATGTCTTTGCTTTACTGGATCCTTTTTGTGATTGCCTTCTCGGATTACCATTGAATCTCTTTATGCTTCTCAGCTCACGTCCATTGCCTCAAAAGCTCAATTCTTTTCGAAAGCCCCTTCAAAGAAGTTTTTTTCTTGACTTGTTCCTGAATTTTGGTGTCAACTTCCTTAATGTTGGCCCGCTTCATACTTTATATCTCTTTGGATACTCATCCCTTGTCATGGATTTCATACCATCGAAGGCTTAACTTTCAATGTCTCTTTGCCCCTTTTCTTGTGGCCGTGCCGACACTTACTTATCCCCATGTTATAGTCTGAATGATTGCTCTTCCTTAAACTCAGGTTCTGATCCATAAGACTTGCCCCCTTGTCTATTGAGCTTCTTTGTTGGCAGTACTCTTCTTACGCTTCGTAGAGACTACTTTGCCCCCCTGAATATGGTGTTTATGTGGATAAAAGGTATCATCTCGCCTTTGATTTAAAAGAAGATCGAGCATTTCTAGACCTTTGTGATGGCCCTCAATCGTGAATTTCTCTTACAAGAACCACATCTTCTTAAAGAAAGTCTCAAGCTATCTCCTCACTTTTAAGTCTACACACATTAATGAATAATGGTTTGGCCTTAAAGAAAAACTTTCATCAATTTGCAAAGCTTGACAAAGTAACTTACGGTCTTTGTTTTTAATTAAAATATCCTGTCATTCTTCCCCTTTCCAACTCGAAGACATAAACTGTACAAGGCAATAAGGTAGAAACATGATTCATAATGATAGTCTTTTAGCTGAATGAGGATGATATCAAGAGGTAAATGTTAGGTATGAGGAAAGTTAAGTTTGAGTGGTGTGAAAGAAGGGTCTTTTAATACTACTCGTGATGATATCACAGATCTGATTACGGTGACAAACTTAATAGTGATGACTTCAAACTTGCCACTCGTGAGCATATCTGATTTTCTCAATAATGAGAAAGTTAGACCTCATCTGTTGCCCCCCAACTATCGTAATCTTTATGTACACTTGGTTTGAGGGTTGCTTTTGTCTTCTAAACCGCCTTTGCAGGTTTTCAGTCTAGAATGCATAGCTCACTTTTTTTTTTCTTTTCTTTTTCTTCTTTTCTGTTTTCTTGTTTTAACTTGAGCCCTTTTTCTTTCTGTTTGTTTTTTTTTTTTTTTTGTGTGTGAGCTATGATTATGGCATACTTGATAGCCCTCTTAAAGTGAGATAACTCGAGTGACCTTACTTGCTCGTGCTTACTCTTAGTCTTTTTTGGTTTTAAGTTTTCCCTTGGTGCCTTTTGGTGAAAAGGATGAACTTCTTTCTTTTTGTGGAGTTTGTGTTGCGGAGAACCGAGAACACATGCATGATAGCCCTCTTGAAGTAAGATGACTCCAGTGACTTTACTTGCTCGTGCTTGCTCTCAGTCTTTTTTTTTTTTACTTTTCCCTTGTTGCCTTTTGGTGAAAGGGATGAACTTCTTTCTTTTTGTGGAGCTTGTGTTGCGGAGAACTGAGAACCTTTTCTTGTGTTAAGTATTCATAAAGATTGAGAGGCCACCTGTGCCATTTAATATGAGAGCTACCTTCTTTGGAAGCTAACCTAGGACTTCTTGCAAAGATGTTGATAACCACTGCGAATTCCCTTTTGAGAGTTGGGGTGCAACATATGAAATCCTTCTTACTAGATTTGGCAGCACTTTCAAGATCATTACTATCAAATCTCCCTTAACTTTTATTTTCACCCACGAGTAGCATCGTTTACAAAGTAAAGTATGATGGCAATAATGGATAGTGTAATGGCAAAGAGTGAGAGGTAGATGTAAAAATGGGATTTTTGGTAAAAAGTGGTAGAATGCACACATTACATCTTTTTGTTGGACAACAAAAAAGAATACCAGGTGTCCATTTAACAAAGGCTACACCCTAGATTCTGGACTAAATCTAGGAGATTTTTACTATTAAATTACTTTTGCAAGCTTTCAAAGATACAAGTTTATTCAAAGGATTCCCTGTCATTCAAAAGTGTGTGCGGACTGTTAGGTCGGATCTGACTTGGAGCCCTTCCAAAATCAATGTAATTCTAGCTCAAAATCTTCACTTTCAATTACCAATCACATCATGGCCTAGCAACTTGGACTCGACCAACTGTTGGACCTTGAGTTTCAGTGCCACACAATTTTCAGTTGAATGCCCAATTGAACCTTTTTGGTAATCACATTTGGCATTTGGGTCATTCCAACTTGGAAGAGGAGGCTACTTGATCTTTGCTACCGTTGGTATGGGTGATAGCAGGTTTGTTGCTTGTGGAAATTGAATCGAGTTGAGTAGCTTTCTTCCCATGAACGGTATGTGGTACTGATAAGGGAGCCTTGAAGATTACAGTCTCAATAGGATATCCTTTCACTTGTAACATGAGTGGTATTGGACCATAGGACTTGGAGATGATGTTTTGGACAGCTCCGCTTCTTTCATTGAAACATCCTCCAATTGTAGAATCAACCAGCTTTTCTATTTTGATTCCAAATTCGATCTTTTCTCAAGATAATACCATATTTGAAAAGCTACTTGAAGTGTTCCCAATTAGTTTTTCATAAAATGGTCTCTTTAGTGTTTAGATAAACAGGATGATCAGTTCTTTCTCTATCATAGGTGGTTGCACTTGTGCGGCTAAGTCTCTCCACTTTTGTGCGTACTCCTTGAAGGTTTCTTGCTTCTTCTCCATATTCTAGAGAGTTTGGCGATCCAAGGCCAAGTCTACAACTTGCTTGTAATTATTGATGAAAGCATGAGCGAGGTCATTCTATGTTTTGATGTTTCTTGGACCTTGACTTAGATACCATTGTAGCGCTGACTTTGTAAGACTTTCTTGAAAAGAATGCTACCCACACCTTCTCATCTTCTGTGAGTGGTTGTATTTTTCTTGGAGACAGTGTAATAGGAGTGATAGGGCAACTTGTTCCATCGTATTTCGGAAAGTCTGGCACCTTAAAGTCTGAAGGAATCACAACGTCTGGCATCAAGCAAAGATCATTCACCGAAAAAGATCCAAATACAGTGCCTCCTTCAATGGCCCGAAGTCTCTTTTCTATGGTCTCGAGTTTTTGAGTATCGTCTTCTTTTTTAAGCAGGGGCTTCATTTCTTCAAAAATTGGATTGTGCCTTAGATGAATGTTATCAGATGGGCCTGAGTCGTGAAAGAGCTTCTCTTGGATTGAGACCCGATATTGAGTGAATCCAGGAGGATAGGTCGGATTTTGCGGGTCTTTGATGGGAACTTGGGTTGCTTTCCCCTTAATTAGCTCTATTAATTGTTTCATTTGCTCGGCCATGCTTTCTATCTTGGACTCAATATCTGTGAGACGTTTTTCAGTTTGCTCTGCCATTAGTCTTGTTTGGAGCCGAGTTAGATATCGGTGTTGAGGTTCAATTTTAGCGTTTTAAAGTAAGATTCATTTTATTAGACTTTATATGCACTTGATTGATGTAATGGATGCATGCAATACAAAATGAGATTATGTTTTTATCAGACTTTATATGCACGTGATTGATGTAATGGATGCATGCAATACAAAATGAGATTATGTTTTTATCAGACTTTATATGCACGTGATTAATGTAATGGATGCATGCAATACAAAATGAGATTATGTTTTTATTCAGACTTTATATGCACATGATTGATGTAATAGATGAATGCAATAAGATTACATTTTTATCAGACTTTATATGCACGTGATTGATGTAATGGATGTATGCAATGAGATTATGTTTTTATTAGATTTTATATGCATGTGATTGATATAATGGATGCATGCAATGGGTGAGTTTGATTATCAACTATCGTGGAACTTCAAGACTTCAAGTTGTCATTAGAAAGATTAAAATGTTATTACAGTTTGATGCGTGGTTTTGATGCATGACGAAAAATTGCACAAAACAGAAGTACAACAAAAGAAGAATAAGGTATTAACAAGTTAAATAGCAATTAATAACTCATGGCTTATTATGAGAAAAGGAAGTCAGAGCCATAAATATAAAACACGAAGAAAACAAAAAGGTAAGACAACAAAATGGCATAACAATGACATGCTTATGGTGTTGATAAATGGTAGGAATTCTATGGCCAGTTCTATGGTTAAGTGGGGAGTTCTATATGCATAAGGTGGCTTATCAAAAAGGCCAAGGATAGTTCCCGAATCCCATCACTAAATTATAGTGACAGCCCAATTCCTTACCCTCAAGGGTTTATGTAAGGAAAGGATTAATTTGAGTCGTAGCTTTTCATGGGCCCATGCAGAGACTATCCGTCTCAGGAGGCAATACACTACTTCGCTACTTGAAACCAGTGAAGGCTTGAAGACCATGGTCTCACAAGGACAACAACACCGATTCCGCTTTGAAAGAACGTATTCGATTCGAGGAAGCTCGGGTATAGAGCTTTATGTCGTGAATGCATAATGCATGTTTACCTAAGTAAATATAACACATAAATCCACATAAAATAAGCAAAGCAAATAAAAACAAATCAACTTTTAGGCTCGACTCACTAACTCAGAGTTTCCCAGTGGAGTCGCCAAGCTGTGGCAACGTGCGAGTTGTTTTCGGGAGTCGCCACCAATCGGTTTTCGCTCAGGTCGATTGGATACCCTAAAAATAGTCTGCGAGAGTTCAGGGGTTCGGGAGTACGGTTACGTTAAAACAACTTTGTTATAACGCCAAAACATTGGTACCTTAGTTGATTTCAATTTTGTTTTGCTTGCTTTTAAATAAATTCAGTTAATTTTCAAAACTAGAAATTTTAACTGAATCATCCAGATGTGGATTTTTAAATTAATGTGGATTTAAAAAAAATCTTGATAATTAATTTGTATAATTTTATAATAAATTCGATATTTCCGAACCATGGATTCTGCTCGAATCACCCGACACTGGACACGGAATTTGATGAAATTTTAGTTATTATTAAATATTTTAATTAATTAATAATCCATATCATAAATTCTGTCAATTATCAGAATATGGATTTTTATTTTTATATTTAATTTT
>SMDT01002461.1:0-35600 GCA_005392925.1 Aquilaria sinensis
CTTACTTTCAGGTGAAATCCCAAACACTCTTGGCAGTTGCCAAAGTCTTGAAGTGCTAGTTTTAAGTGGAAACCTGTTCCAAGGAATTATTCCTATTTCCTTGAGCTCATTAAGAGGGCTTCAGGTATTGAATCTATCTAACAATAAACTTACTGGAGAAATCCCAAGATTTTTGGTGTCTTTGAAGTCCTTGAACGTTCTAGACATGTCTCATAATGATCTCAAAGGTGTTGTTCCATCCCAAGGGATATTTTTAAATGCAAGTGCAGTATCTTTGATAGGAAACAACAAACTGTGTGGGGGAGTACCTGTACTTCACCTGCCCAAGTGCGAGGTCCGTAGGTCCAAGAAGAATTGGAAAGTGATTCTCTTGATAATATCTCTCATTTTAGGAGCAGCCTTTGTTGTATTTGTGTTGGTTTGTTACCGGTTACGAAGGAAGGGGATCAAGTCAATGACAAGTAACTCAGATGATCAGTTCATGGAGTTATCATATCATAGTCTCTTCAAAGCTACTGATGGCTTTTCCTCTGCCAATTTGATTGGCACAGGAAGTTTTGGAGCAGTATATAAAGGGATGCTGGATGGTGGTACTACAATAATTGCCGTTAAAGTTTTTGATCTCCTCCAACACAGAGCTTCAAAGAGCTTCATGGCTGAGTGCAATGCACTGAGGGGTATTAGACATAGGAATCTCGTTAAGATACTCACAGTTTGTTCGAGTATCGACTATCAAGGTAATGATTTCAAGGCACTAGTTTTTGAGTTCATGAGTAATGGAAGTTTGGATGAATGGCTTCATCACACCTTTCAACATAATGATTCAAATCAAAGATCACCAAAGAATTTGAGTCTTGCTCAGAGGCTCAACATAGCAATTGATGTTGGTTTTGCACTGGATTATCTTCATCATCAATGTGAGACTCCAATAGTCCATTGTGACCTCAAGCCAGGCAATGTCCTGCTTGATGAGGACATGACTGCACATTTAGGTGATTTTGGAATGGTGAGGTTTCTTGCAGGAGCTACTAGTGGTTCTTTGCGAAATGAGACAAGCTCCATTGGAATAAGAGGATCAATTGGTTATACTGCTCCAGGTAATATACACCTATCCATATTTCGTTATTTAATATCCTTGAACTCTGATTTCATCAATAGCATTTGAAAATAATAACTTGGTTTTCATTATTGTATTCCACAATTTGGTGTATGTGAATGTCTATGAAGAGTATGGAATGGGAAGCGAAATATCAACCAATGGTGACGTGTATAGCTTCGGGATGCTCTTGTTAGAGATGTTGACTGGAAAAAGACCAACTGATGAAATATTTCAAGATGGATTGAACCTTCACACTTTTGTAAAGAATGCTTTGCGAAATAATATGTGGGATATTATTGATGAGACACTTCTTCGAGGGAATGAAGAACCCAGAGGCATAAGCATCGTTGATGTTAGAAGCAGCAGCAGTCAGTTCCAGAGGATTCAAAAATGCTTGATCTCAGTATTGGAAATCGGAGTCGCTTGCTCTGTTGAACATCCTGGAGAAAGGATGAGCATGAGTGATGTCGTAACACAACTAGGTTCGACCAAAGACAAGCTTCTTCGCACTGGAATATACCAACGGAGACAGCACCTTGGAACTCTTGAGCATGCTCAAAATTCAGGCCAAAATAATTAAGGTTTTTATCTTATCTTGTGTGCTCGATCTTTTGTTTTCATGTTGAATAAGGAAATAATGCCCTCAAGTGAGAATGAATGCTTGAACCTGTCGCATGTTCTCCGCATTAGAAATATTGTGCTGTATCGAAACTCAGGTGTTTTTCACTCTTTCAGTTTGACTCTGTTTGTTTGCCTTTGCTTGATGACAGGATGTCTACTGTCTCAGAAATTGCTTGTGTTGCTTGATTGGGAGCAAAATAGGTGTTAGCTAGAGCCTAGCTACAGCCATTGCTTCAACTTGTATATAGGTATTCGTGATATGACTAGACTTGTCAGTTTTTCTCAATATGGTCAAGAAATATGGGAGATTCTAAAATACAGGGGTTGTAACAATGCCCCCCCATCTCCACCGTTCATCAATGAGATTGAGTTTTGGTCCAACATCAGTTTTGACAGCCATGTTTTCAGTTTTTGTCGTTCTAGTCCTGAACTTCTATTAACGACTTATTAGGCCATTCAGATTGAAACCGGGTACAAGGGTTATTGGTGGCAACCTCTTTTATCTGGTTACAAGTCGTCTGTCTTCTTCCTCAAATCTCGTGCCCTTTTCCTCTTCTTTAGTCGATCTGCTTCTTTCGATAGTCCACTTAGCTCATCTCTTGAAGGGAATCTCCTGTTCACATCACCGATTTACCCGATCCCGTTCAAGTCATCAGTGCGACCTAGAGGAAGCCGTCGTGTATCCCGTTCAAGTCAGCAGCGCCACCCACAGGAAGCCGTCGTGTACTAACCCAGTGAGAACGAGGAAGGGAGGGAAAAAAAAGAACCGCGGTTGTATCCAATAGCACCAAGAAGAAGTTTCATAAGCAGAAGCTATTTGATGCGAAGAAAGCAGAGAAAAAAGGTTTTGAATTTAAGAGCCATAAAGGAGGGAAGCGGAAAAGAGCTAGAGGAAGAGGAAAGAGCAACTGGGAAGTTTAACAGAGGAGGAGAAGCAGAAGTTGATCGAATCTAGGAGAGAGGTGAGGCGAGAACGAAGGGAAAAACGATCCATTGAAATCCAGTGCTGTCAAACAGGTTCGTCTTGCGCCTGGTTCTACTATTGTTCTCCCAATGAAATTAGAACTACCAATTTTGTTATACTACAAAAGTTTTGTTTTCATTGTTGGATATGTTGTTGCTCCTACATGTATGTTTAGGATTCAAACAAGAAAAAGAATTATGGATGTTCCCCTGTAGTTTCTTAGTTTTGAAGCAAGAATTGGTTTTGCAGTGAAGCAATAGGTCCAGATGGTTGGAAGATTTGTTTTTTAAATTCAAATTCTTTTTCTGTTTACACTAAGTGTCTCTTGCTTCTTCCTTCCGCTGTGTAGATATTCCACCCATTGAATGAACTGCCCCTTATTCATGTTTTTTGGAATCCATTTTTGTTAACCTCAAAATTGTGTGGATGGGTAGACAAATTCTTGATAAGTATAACCGAATGGTGATTTGTGGGGGGTAATGTAATGGCTTTGGTGCTTTGTAGTAGGGATCATTAGCAACTTCACTATGTGTTTTGAGTTTGACAACGTTTCAATGGGGACAGGTGCTTGTTGATTTAGTTGGATTAGTCCCAGGTGTTTGTTTGTGGGATAAAATTCAACTTTTGAACTTGTAGTTTATGGTAGTTTGCACGAAATGACATCTTGAATTTGAACTTACTTGGTAAATCTTTCTGTTTCTGAGTATAGACACCAAATAATAGGAGAAAAATATTGAGTAAAATAGAAAAAAATTAAAAATTTTAAGAAAAAAAAAGTTTTTCTTTTCTAACAACCAACAATAATCAGCAAGTTGTTGAAGTTGTAGTGCGTTTAGTATTGCTCTAATTTTTTAATCATTTAATCATCATTAACGTACTAAATCATATAATTAAACAAGTAATGCTCCTTATATTTTAACGAACCTAATCATGAAAACTCAAGTGGCAAGCTGTAAAGTTCAATACTCATTCCTCGTTTGGTGCTGGGCATTTGTACCAACACACATTAATCATATGTTCATTTCTTAATTTTAGTTGACATTTTCACTCCACCTGTCGTTTTGATTCTAAAATACGGGGGGTGGTACCATACAGGTTGCATCTCCACCGTCCATGATGTTAGATGGAGTTTTGGTCTAACCACATCTACGAACTACATTTTTCTGCTTATTTCGTTCTGTTTCTAACAGTTTATTTCGTCCTTATTGTGCCATCAGAGTGTGGTGAAATAAGAGGGAGTTTGGTGGCAACCCATTTCAACCGGTTACAGGTGGGCTCTCATTCTTCAGGTATCGCGTTCTCTTTCTCTTAGTCAGATACGTCTCTCTTCTTTTGATGTTCCTCAAATATCATCCTCTCTTCGTTTCCTCGAATCAATCTCCTTCACATCACTCATTTGCGTGATTCTCCATCACCGAATCTTCAGTTCAGGGCGGAGCTGTGTATCCACATTTCCATCTGTTCGGCGGCTGAGAGAGATAAGAGATCATGATTTTGGTTGTCTCGGAAAGAAGGCGAGCAAGTGTTGGGGTGAAGGAAGTTGCGCAGGGCTTCCCGCATCCACCCAGCCGAAGCGTCTCCCCTGGTGGCTCCGATTTCACCTTCTCGCTTCGCTACACCGATCTCATTCAGGTAGTGGAATTCTCTTTAAACTGTCCATTTAATTTATGTATGTTTGAAATTCTCTGTAAACTGTCCATTTAATGTGATCAGTAGGTAAACAGAAACACCGTTACATAGACATACACACAAATACGTGCACAAACACATATTTCAAGAAATTGATGATTGGACAAGGATAAAACAAGATCTTGCATATGTTTTTCTATGCGATCCCTTGGAATCCCTTTTTTAACTGCATAATTCTCAGGGTTCTGGTTGTGATGACATTCTCAGAAATATTTATAAATCAAATCATTTATATTCTAGAAAATATGGACATGTACTTGCCTTTTTCATTCTTAGATACAAGTAGGAACACTTCATCCACTCAATTGCCCGTGCAATATCAGTTACAGTTGGCTGAACTATTTCAGCTGTCAAGTGCTCTGTCACACATGAGAGCAATCTATGGAATACAATAAATGAAAGAAAAGATCACCGCACATGCATAATGTAAATAAGCATGCCACATTTATAAAAAAAATGGAAAGTCATGGGCATACTGTGATTCCACTACTTCACATCCATTCAAAAGATTCTCATATAAGTGGACCTGAGAGCATGTAAATGTTATATTAGAATAAACCTTTTAGTAAGAATCAAGAATGGGCAGATCACGTAAAAAACAATCCAGAATCACATTGTAAATGAAACAATTGAATTACAGTTTCCCTTCTTGTCATGATTATAACCGTTCCTGTATCATCAAATGGTGGCCTACCAGCCCTGCCACACATCTGCCAGAAGATGGAAGTGTGTGAGCATTAGCTTATGCATTAACTAATCAAAAATCAAGCAGGCATTTTCTTTCTTCTTTGTTCTTTTCTGCTGTTATTCTTTCAGATCCTTTTGGGACCACGAGACACCCATCACCATGTCTGTATTCCTAGTGTTAATGGAAACGAAACAGTTTTTCACACAAATTAGAGGAACCTTGACCATCTTGTTGGTATAGAACTTTATCCATTCATCTGCAGACCGGATATGCCTATCCCAACTTCTTATGCTGCCCACCTGGTCTTCAACTCTTCCTAAATACATACTCTTTCAGCCTTTTATTTCTTTCTTTCTTTGTTTTTTTTTCTTAAACAGTCTAGCTCTTCAACTCCACCATTTAATTTATGTATGTTTGAAATTCTTTTTAAACTGTCCATGGACCACATTTTGATGATGTAGTCGTTGTTAAGTAGTTAGGGATTGTTGTTTGGCCACTTCAGTTCACGTGAAAGTCAATCTGATTTGTGGGTTTTTGGGGTTGGTGAATTTGTCTTAATTACGGCGCTCTACTAGTGTACCTTGTTCTGGGCTAAGGTCAAGATACCTGAGATTCACTAGCGCTTCCTTTCCCATGGGAAGTCTTGTGATAATCGTCCCACAGAGGTCCAATTGCTTTAGATGTTGTAGGCGTGATAAACATGGCACACTCTTAAGATTTCTGCAGTCCTGAATAATTAAAGAAGTGAGGTTCTTCAGATCAGATAAGGATTTAGGAATATTGGTAAAGGGGATTATGTAAAAGATTGAAAAACATGAGGTTGGGCATTCCCTCCAAGAAACATCTTGGAATCCAATATATGTTGTTCCGTTGCAACAATAAAGTGGTGAGCATTAGGCATCCTGGAGATGATGGTGTCCAATAATCTCCAAATTATATTCCATTACACATCAAAGAAACCTTCTCCACATTTTCTCCAAATTCTTCCTTAGTTGGCATTTGGTTCATGTGCATGTCGAATTGTATGAAGGACCTTCTAGGTCCCATCCTTGTGATGTGCAATGCCATATCTCTTACGAAATCATGCATTTTCATAGAATTTTGGAGTGTAAAAACCACATTGTAACAAACAATTACTTTTGAGTTTGTTTATTATGCTATTGCATCGATCAATTTGATCACTCCTTCTCTTCATTTCCTGTATCATCCTTTCCTCTATCCAATAATTTAGCAACTCCTGCTTCTTGATCTCTTCATCTTCAGGGTAAAAAGTACATGAAATGAAGCACTGAAGCACTGTTGGATATCCATATCCTTCAAATGATCATAACTAAATTGAAGCATGTTAATAATATCACCATCAATACTTTTAATGCTATTCAAATGCTTTCTTAACACCAATCATGTCATTACCATTCATGGATAACCAGCTTGTAGACACATTACAAAATCAACTCTACATACATTGTTTGATTTATAAACCATAGAACTGCTCAGGCAGCATCGTATCCCAGAATAACAATATAAACAGAGAATCAACCTTTCGCACCATGTAGCTTTGAAAGCCTTCCTAGACACATAAAGCATATGATTCCCAATCCCCCTCTCCCCCCCCTAAACCCCCCAACCAAAAAGAGAAAGAGAAAGAGAGAGAGAGAGAAAGAGAGAGATGAACCAAGATCCTGAAGCACACTGACAAAAATTCAAACAAACATGGATTTGAACATTACCAGCATCCTCTGGACCTGCAGATGTAAAAGCCTGTTGATGTATGGAAGTCGGCTGGTGCAATATACTTGAAGACGTCACAGTATTAAGAGCTGCTGCCTGTCCTTCAAGTCCTAGTCTAGTTTGAGATGACAGAGACAAGCTTGGAGAAAACTGTGCAAATCATAGGCAAAATACCCCTTATTATCCATAGAAAACTGTGTAGCTGCGCTAATCTTTAAGTACCGTTGTCAGCAACTTTCACACACATACACACACTAGAGGATTGGCATGAGCATCAACAGTAAGGATAGAGATTGAATGGCATTCCGCCCACAAAATTTACAGAGGAATTTAAGTCCTTCCATGAATTTATATACGGATGGAAACCATGACATAAAAATAAAAATGACAACTTACAGTCTCTGGGATGTAATCTAAACTAGCAAGATCCAGGAAGCACACATAAACAAGATATGAAGACAGAACCAGGTCCATATCTATTTGGTGCATACATAGTATACAGGCATCAGGTTTAGCATATCATTTTAACCCCAGACCATGAGGCTGGAGCATAGTTTTGATGTCTGCTAAATGAATAACTGGATTTTGATTGCAAACAACTGTCCTAGAGTCCCAGAACTTTTCTCGAGTTATAATGCAAAATCACTTTTTCATACAAGATTAAACAAACAACCCTATTAAAGCATCCAGCCAAAACCAATAGGCACTGGGTGGAGAGGCCTCATCACAAATAATGCCTTTAGTAACCCTTTGATTGACCCTATGGGATTTTACCACCTGAGACACCTCGCATGCAGACCATTGAGATGATTGAGAATGGGTCTATCATGTGGAGCAAAACACCGACTGGGCCTTGCAACTTGACAAAAAAGGCAGTGAGAAACCTTGGGGCTTGTCACCATTTTAAACCTTTCAAACCAAAACCTTCACAGAGGCCTCACTACATAACTGATCCCATAGGAAATTTTACAAAACTAACCCAAATGTGCCACAGTAAAAAAGTTATACTTAATAATGCACAAATTAAATGCCTATAGAAAGTGTCAGGTTGATTAGATTCCAGATTCCATTTAGCTTATCTTTCTAGCAACAATAACCAACTTCCACTTGCACACGAAATTGGGTAAGTTTACACATTTTGCAAACAATTCGAAATAGCTAGAAGTCCAATGGTGCAAAGCTGGCTCCTCCCTAATGACCATAATTTAATATAGTCGCAAGAAAATGAAGTCGGATGACCGTATTTAAATAAAGTCACAAAAAAGTGAAGTTGATTATCTGGTTGTATTTAGGCAATCAAGAGGCATGACATTCCATTAAAAAACAGAAAGATTTGACAGCTTCAAAAAGATTGCCAACAATGCCACAGTCTAGTTCTAAAGCATATATTGATGAATGGCAAGAGATAGAGGAAACAGTGAATACTGTACCAGCTCGTTCTGATTCTGAAAGGAGCCTCCACGCATCCACTGCATACTAGAGCCAGGAGAAGGGTAGAAGGCTCTCCCTGGTAGACCTGCAGCATCATTGGGATTACCAAAATTGACTGATGCAGTTGCATCATTAACCTTCACCCCCTGAGGCAAGATCATTCTGTTTCTCAGGGGAGAAGCCAAAGGCTGTACTCAGCAAGTATTCTGATGTCTATCTTCAGCCCCTACAATATCTGTCTTTCCCATTTCAGACACTGAAGGCAGTGAACCATGGGACAACCACACTCTTTGACCCCAGATTCTGGTACAGTGCATCAAGTAATGTTGCTCTAAAATAATTTTGCCAACCTTTTGTACGAACAACTTCCACGACATTTCTTCCTTGCGAGGTTCAACCTTAACTATGTCACAACCCAGGTATTGGAGCACATCTTGAGATTGACTTGTAACTATTACCTTACTCCTATTGCTTGAGGGTGTAAGGATACCTACATCGTTGAGCGAAATTTTGTCCCACAATTATTCCAATATGAAAACATATTATTATTGTTTTGACAAAACACTGAATAGATATCCTGCTCTTATTGCTTTGCCTTCCCCTTCACTGAGATCAAATCAAGAATCCATCAGCAATCCTAGCTTGCAATCTGACAATATCAAACTGATGTTTCGATGCTGTGGCCCATTTCACACGTCTCCTTACCTGTTTTTGGAGTTTATTGTTGAGTTGTCTCACGATGGTTGTTTTCCCGACACCTCCTATTCCATGGACTCCAATTGTGGATACAAGGTCGTCCATGAAGAGTTCCGAAACATCATTCAGAGTTTTCTGCAGGCCTTCACCCATGCAACCCATTGTATCAGCAGACCGTCCGAAAAGTTCCCCTGTTGGATAAAATATTCCACGTCCGCTGCCTCGCGTGAGATCTTCGCTGCCAAGTATCCACGCGACAGGAAGTTGCTTCCTCGACCTTCTTGCTCTAGATTCCCAACCTCACGGCTAATCATTCCAACATTCTCAAAGCAATTCTGAACTTGTTTCTTGAGCTTATTCCCGCGATGTAGGTCATCTTTAATTTTTTATTCAACGTCTCCGTTGACACAAATCAACTCCTCCAACTTGCGCTTTAACATGTTGGGTGTGAAGAAAGCATATACATGAGTAAGCATTCAATATTTTAAGTAGCGCCATTCCCTGGACTGTAATAAATTGGGCGGGTGTTGAAAATACCGAGAATAGGTTTTGGAGCAATTTTTGCTGCAGATTCTCAGCGTTAACAAGAACGTATTTCTGCTGTTGATTTGTGCACTTAGAAAATTTGGCATAATTTTTATGTTGTGTTTTTTGGATGTACGAAATTATGTGATGGTAGGACTATGTCTCTAGTTTATCCACTATGTTATGGCATTAGAGTTGGATTTCTGGTTGATTTTATAGACGTTTTTGACTTAATTGTAGTTTTGCTGGAATTCGGACCAGTAGTCCTGTCTCTGTCAATTGTTACCAAAACCATGATAAATTAAAGGCTATGCATCTACGGATGAAATTTTGTGTATTAATAACTATGTTGTCTACTCTGTCCATGATTTCACAGAATCGAATTAAGATTTTTCTGTGATTTTTTATAATTGTTTTAATGGAGACTAGTGTATCTGGAAACTGGTTGTGTGTTGTGAACTGAAGGGCTTGATTATGGAAATTATGTATTTTAATTTCTGGGCTAAAATTTTGCATGAAAGTTAATGTATGTGTCTACTTTATGTGTATAGTTTTATATTATGGATAGGAGATGCATGATTTTTATCGGATATTATTCTGCAGCAAACTCTCTGTTGCCACGAAGCTGCTGGATAGGAAGAGGGTGTCAATTTGGAGCACAAGTAATCAAGGGTATGTGTCTATGAAGAAAGACCGTTTGAAGGTTTGAAGTAATGGGTTGGACTATTATTTTTTGTTTTGCACCAGTATTACATCTTGCTCTCGTTCAAGTTCTATGTTTTCCTTACCTTTCTAAATCAGCACTTCATCCTACTGTTTGAAACAGTCTTTGTTGGGGAAACATGTAAAGTGGCATCCCCTGTTAATGTGTGGCTTGATGATAATAACTGCCATTGTTTTTTCCCGGTTGAACTTATGTTTGTTACATTGAAATTGGATTGAAAGGAAGAAATTAAATACTTGCATCCATTACGGGTATGTTTCCATGTTTAAGTAATATATGATTTTTGTTGGCTTATGTGATATAAAGACTTAAACTAGTATGTGGGAAAGAAAAAAATGTTCATGCTAGGTGGTGTGATTTTATATGTGCTATCGGCTAAGTGCTATGCATATATAATGTATTTTTTTCCGTTTACCCAGCTGATCGCACAAGTTACAAGTGGTTGTATTAGTAGTTGGATTTTGAGTGCTAGATCTGGTTTGGTACAATGATTGGTTATAATTCTGTCATACCATTTTTTGGGTGATTGTGCCAACCAGCTTTTATTGTGTCATTTGGGTCATCTTTTGTTGTTTGAATGGGTTTCGTTTGGTGCAGGGTTGAACTTATTTTGCTCGAGTTTAAGGCTTCGTTCAGCGGCCGTCACCAAAGGCTTCATGTCGAAGTCGGCATTGTACGTTGTCTGAAGAGTGTGGAACTGAGATAGGATTTGAGATTCGAGATCGATAAGCAACTCTGTCCCCAAATTCATCATTGCAGCAGGTTGGCCTATTTCTACGTGGTTGGGTTTTTTTTATTGTATTTTCTAGTCATTTTGATAATCAGACCTGTTGTTTATGCGGAGTTCAAATATACATCCACCCCAAGTAAATGTTTACGAGCTTAAGGAATTCTGTATGCAGTTTGATAGTCTTGTTGATGCTAAATTACATTCATTTTGAGTTAACTTCCGCTTTGTTTGCGTTTTGTGTGAAGGTATCCCTTCACCGGTGAATTAAGTAGATTTGGAAGCTAATATAAGTTATGAAATACATTTAGTTTTACTACTTATCTACTGGATTGTGCAGTGTCTCAATTTTTGGTTGGAAGTTGTGGTTAAACCAGGAAGGTTTAAGACTTTTAAATGCACTAATGTAAATAGTGGAGGTTATGTGTTGTAATAGTTGTTTGTTGTCATTTTCTAATAATATTTTTTTTCCCCTATTTGGAAGTAGTGTTCATGTAACACTTCGTATTTTTCCCTATTTTCTGGACTATTTGGCTGTTTGCAAGTTCATTCCTATTTTGTCGAATCGGAAAACCTCGCAGCCGCCTGTCTTGTGGATTTTATCCGTTTTTCCCTGTTTCACTTTATCGTGGTTTGATGCATTTTTAGTCCTACAGTTTTTAACCTTTTCGAGTTAATCATGTAATGCCGACAGTATTACATATTGGTCTGGGAACATAATTTTTACTTTATATTCTTTATTGTTTGTTGTTTTTTTTTTATGTACAATTTTAAAGTGCAAAATTAATTAAACTTGATTTTTCACCTTTCCATCATTTGTTTTCATTATTGAAAGTTGATTATTGTAGTCTGAATTCATTAGTTAACCTGCTTTATAGTTTAATAAAGTCAGTTGGTTCATAATTGTTACAAATATAAAGTGAATTGTGGTAACTAAGTTTTTCATGAATTTTCAATAGTTAAATTTTTTATTGATTATAACATTTTTCAACAATAATTATTCTTTCACTATACATAAACTTCGATCATATCTTTTTTTTTTCCTTTGGTTGTGACATGATCGCTTATTGGTATTGAAGTTCGGTTGCATTCTTTAAACGAAATTCTGTCTTGGGTGCCTTTAGTGTAATTTCCTTCGTGTCCCTTCTTTCACTTTTGGTTATAGTGACACTGCAATTTAACGCCCATAATTTATTTTGCTTCCCAATTCCGACACTAAGCTCGAACTATCGTATGTTGGATTGTGAAACTTAATTAATAATGATTGCATGTACTATATTCTTTCTATTCCTTCAGTCTTGTATTTTGTGTCCAGGTTGTTTACGTACTATATTGTAAAGTGAAACACTGGTCACACACAATTACTCAACTGTAATATATAAACATGTTCAATTTCGTCTCTTAGTCGCTGAATTTTGGTTGGCGACTATTTTTTTGTTGTTGTAATATTGATTAATTGTTTTATATCGCATGAACTATGTAATTCAAAATTTATCTGGTTGAATAAATTAAATTTATACATAAGTGTTACAATTTACAGTAAATTCATCGTAATACAATTTCCCTGAATTGTGAACGTTTAAATTGACTTGATAGAATGTGAAATTTTTTAAGTGAATTTTTGTCTACTGAAAAAAGAAATTATTCATCAATTGAAAGCATCTGCATGTGTTATGTTTTCATCATAAGCAATCATTTGAATGGTCTGAACATGATTTTAAAATTTCCCTAATTTTTGTTTTTGATTAAATAATAGTTGAATTTATTAGCATCGTTCTGATTTTAATCCATTGAAAGCATCTGCATGCGTTATGTTTTGATCATAACCCTTGAAATCCTAACTAATCATTTGAATGGTATTAAGCTGATATGAAAATTGCCCAACTTCAGTTTCAAATAAATAATACTTCAATATAATAGCATAGTTTTCATACTAAAAAATTATTCATTTAATTCCTGCTGTTATTTATTTTATTTAGAAATTACATAAATAAAAATACCTTTGTCAAAGTGCGGGTTGAAAAAAATTGTTTGTTCATATTGCTTTCTTAAAGTGTAACCATTATGTTTAGGTTGTAGCAAATCCATACACGATGCTGTTGGTGTAGTACTAACTTTTTTTTTCTCGCAAATGCTCTACTGGGATTATTATTTTGAAGGTGTTCATTTCTCTATTGATGCTTCTCAGGACTGACAGAAGGTACTTCCGTGTATTGTTTGTGACTCTGTTCACATTCTTCACCATCATGAATCCCAAGGACAGCATTCAAAAGGTGGGCAATAATTGATTCTTCTGTGGGTCTGTTCAATGTTTGTTATATGCTTTGTCATTTCAAATTCATGTTGTGTTTTATATTTAGCTACAACTTGCACTTTGTACAATTCTGGAGAATGTATTTGAGGTGTGTGTTTTGGGGAAATCTTTTTCCACTGCTTCTCAATCAGTGATGCAGTTACAAAGTAATGTGCGTACGTATATGTTATTTGGTTTTGTAGGAAACAGTGGCAGATGAAGAGGGGTCGGGTAGTAGGAATGTACATCGCGGTGTTGATGTCGAGAATGTGAAAGCAAACCTGAAGAATGCATATAATAAGTTCATGTAATTTTATGCTCTCCATGTTATGTTATTTTTTTCGCGTTGTCACCGTTTAATTCTGATGTGAACTTCCATAATGCAGTACTGGTGAGAAACAACGATTTCAAGAGGAGAATAACCGCGCCATGACTCGACTGGTATGTGCTATACGGTTTCATCTCCATGCAGCTTAATCTGAGTGTGATATATAGTTTCTGTACTTCATTGATTAAAATTGTTATCCTGTAGGAGTGGGCTGATATGAACAAGCGCTGGAAGACGTTTGACATCCAGCAAAAGTTATGTTTCGCGGATGAGGCTCCCGATCGGGTGAAAGCTAGTGAGCCTGTTGTTCATCTGTGGGATGTCGTGTGTCGGCCTTCATACTTTGCTAAACATGTGAAAGGGTTCACTGCAGAGCAACGGAGATTGGCCAATGAAACCGGGCTTGGATGTTTGTTAGACAACAACATAACCCAGCTTCGAGGTGATCTGATTTGCTGGCTTGCGCGGTCTTTTGAGCTTAGTACACGTACCCTCATTGTCTATGGACAGAGGTTCCGTATTGGTGCCGCAGATGTTACATCCGTTATGGGATTAGTGGATGGAAGCAGCTGCCTTTATCTTAAGAAGAAGTCCCCCTTGCTCAGCCGGTATTGCAAGCAAGCAAGCGGACATTTGGTTATTGACCTCCGTGGTATAGTTGAGAAGTTGCCTGACAGTCATGGTGAAGAGTTTAAGAGGTGTTATGTGTTGTTTGCTCTTGCAACAGTTATATGTCCGTCGACACGGCAGTACCTACATCACCAATGGGTTTCCGCCGTTGATAATGTGGATATGTTGAGCGACTGTCAATGGGCGACACTCACACTTGATCATCTGGTGAGCTCAATCAAGAATGTGTTCGAAGAACGTGTCCAGAAACTTGGGGGGTGTGCCCTATTTTTGCAAGTAAGACCAACTTTATTGTCATTTTCCATTCACAGTTCAAAATTTGTTAATTTCACCTTCCATTTTGTTGATCGTATTTCATCGTTGCTATATTTTAGGTGTACTTTTTATGGTACATTCTTCCGGGTGCGTACCCAGTTGGCCAACTCACCCTCCCCATTCAATATTTCAGTAAAGATGTGACCTCCAAGTTGCTGAATAAACGTCCATTCCGGGATACTGATGAGGTTAGTGTTCTGCTGTTCACATATGAAGTAGTGGTCTGATTGTTAGGTTCGTATTGAATTTTGTATCTCCCGCGTGATTCTTAACCCTATCTCTTACGTCTTGTAGGTTTGTCTTCCCCATGACCCAAAACGTGCAAAGACGTTTCCGGAAACCCCTCCCAAATCCCCTTATAAGTCACCATCTGGCCTTCCTGGTTTTGGCAATCGTCCCATCGGTCCTGATCATGACCTTGGTGGTTGTATGGATGACGATGGGAAGGGTAAGGGCAAGGTTGGGGGCAGTGCGGAGGAATTTGAGTAGGTTAATGGGGGTGTAACCTAGTTGGGGGTTTTAGTTCGACAATTAGTGTCTGATGTTGGGGCAATTAAAGAGGAACAATAGCGGCAAGGTCGGTTGTTGGAATATTTGAAAGAAGAGCAACAACGGCAAAGAGCATTGCTTGATGAAGTTAATGCAAATGCTATAATGCTTGTTCAAACATTGAAGACGACCCGAGTGAAGGAGGTAAATGAATGTAAGAGGGCTAGACCTGAGGAGACACACGGTTCCAAGGCTCCGTTCCATGCCCCACTCCAATTCCCTCACGTTGAACTTGGACAGCGATGCCGTGAAGGACAGCATGATGTCTTGGGACGGGCAAGCAATGATAATCTTGAAGATGCTGACCGTGGAAAGGTTATTAGAGGTGATGATGAATTTGACAGCCCTGATAAGGCTGTAACTATTACTACCGCCACTCCTTTTGTCTGCCCAACTACCGTTGAACCGGTGTTGGTACCTTCTGGGGATACAAAGTTTGACGGTAAGCCAAAACCGGAAGTAGTTATTTTCAATTTGGACAAAACAGAATTAGGATCTGTAGATATGTTTTCTGAGGCGATGGACGTGTGTGATGTTAGAGGCCAGATATGTCAAATTGGCAGCTTGGTTTATAAATTCATCACTCCATTTACCTCCGCATTATTTTATTGATTATGGTGATTTATTTTATTTTTGTATGCAGGTGAAAGGAAAGAAGAAGAGGCAACCTATCTTGAACCTTCTGGAGCGGCCGATTTGAATCCCAAAGCTGTCAAGGGCGCAAACATCACCCTTCACTATGCTTGACCTAAAAAAAAATCGGGCAGGTCCGCATTTCGGTGCGGGGCCATTTGGTGTGCGGCACCCTGTGTCACCAGAAGAGCACCATGTCCTTATGTATGTCTTTTACGGCCCTTGCAATGACAGGTAAGTGTTCGTTCTATGATTTTACACAAATTTAGTTTTGTCATTACCATGTCCTTCGGTATGTATTGTACGGCGTCGCGATGACATGTTACTGTTTCTTGTAAACGAAACTGTTAAACTGATTTGTCGTGATTTGCTTTCTCCTTCGTCTTACGTTGTTGCTTGTGCTCATGTTATAACTTGGTTTTTTTTCTCAGTGAGCTGTTAGTTAAACCCAGCGGGCTGTACGATATTCGGCGCTATGATATCAAGTTGTTGTTGCCAACTGAGTGGCTTAGCAATGTCACCATCAACACACGGGCAGTCATACTCACGAACCGCGCTCGGGCAAGCGGATCGTCCATACGGAATTAGTACATGACACTCGACTTCACGGTATGTATTCTCCCTCACATACTTCATGCCTGCATGACCTAACTCCCTTACTACCTCATCTTTGTTTACCTGATTTCTGAAAATATTTCGTTGTCCTACCCTATTTCGCTGTTCTTTGTTATTTTCTCAATAATTTGCTACTATTTTAGTTCATTCTCATCTGGTTTTTGTATGACTACTTGTGTGCTAGTTTTATTGTAATGTTGCAATCAATTTTACATTTTCTTATGGTCGTGTTTTTAATTATTCCCAGTGTGCTCTTTTAATACTAGTTACGATTTGACAATTCTAATGGTCGTTTCTTCTATCATCAGTTATTGAACAACTTTTTCTTACTTTTTATTTGTGTTGTATTCAACGTACTTGTATAGAACTAATTACTACTTATTTAAATTGTTGTTCCTAAACTTTCTTGTTACTTTATCAATTCATACTTATTCCGTCAACTAGCTATCTATAACATTATTATTAGCTATTCAGCTTTGTGTAGTGATAAAAGGACAACAACACATGAATCTAAAACATAGATAAACGTTGTATAAGCTGAATAGCTTGAAGGCATCACAGAGCCCTCATTATTGGTCAAAGAGAATAATAAACTTTTTTAAAACACAAAGAACTGATACAAGTGCATATTAATTTTTTGTACAAACGGGATAAATAGAATCATATCATTTAACCATAACTAAGATGGGTCTATTTCGTTTTCTATACCAAGTAGTCGGTCTTGTAACAGTAACTGTGAGGGGTTCTTTGGTCTCACTGCAAGACATGTTATTCAGAAGTACAAAAACCTTACAAATTTGGGTAAAAACAAAAACTAAAACAACTGCTTCAAGAAATGTTGCAAATAAAATGTAACAAGCAAAAAGAAACTTTCATAAAACATCCTTTTTCCCCATCTTCTTAGTTTCTTGCAACTTGTGTTCTTTTACATTATTAAGTTCCCCCCCCCCCCGCGATTGTATTTGTTAGTTACATTGTATGGAATTTATGTTTTGTGTTCGTTGACTGTCTTCAAACTATAAACCTAATTATACAGTCATTTGATGTGACTTAATATGAGAGGCTACCCTAAATAAATTAACTATGAAGTAGAATGAGAACCACTACGCCATTGCTTGCCATATCCTATTTAAAATTCGGAGCAACCATTTATATAAGCTGTATTGATTAGTGCACCAGTTATAAAATATGTATGTAATCTCATAGTTTGTAGTGTTAGAAGTTTGACATTCACTATTACTAAAATATGGAAAACTACCTTAAATATGCATGCTAATAGCATAATGCGGCCATTCAGTAAATGAAAACAGAGTTTTCCAAAAAAACCATAACAACCTCAATTTACCTTTACTGTTGGCATCTTGACCTGTAAAACTATTTTAGGCCACTTATAATAGTAATCATGAATACTGGGGGCCTTTTATTTTATAACAGTAACTAGATGACTCGGAAACCGAACTTTTTTTGTTTATACTTTACAGATACATCTTAATTTAGTGAATCTGCAAAAAAGTTAGGTTATGTGCTTTTATATGCAGAACCTAATATGCATAAATGCTGCCCTCGGCAAATTGAGTCTGATCTGTGATGGAATTTTATGTTCAATTTGTTTCCAGTTTATGGCATCAAGGCCAGCACAATATCTGCAAAACTTGCATACGAATCAGCAGTTGAGGACTCTACTTATGGATGATATCAACAACTGTGATAAGGTAATTTTAAACCACATTTATGTAATTTGTATGTTGCTGGATTAAATGTATGGAATCAAGATGATGCTGGTGTGATGTATAAATTGGTTGATGTTCAGATCTTTCTTCCCATGCATGAACCTGCCTATTTCTTTCTGCTGGTTGTTGATGTGAATTTAATGACAATCTCCGTGTGGGACACGCTAGGAAAAGGGCATACCATTGAGTATTATTCTAATGTGATAGATTTACAGGTACGTAACAGTAACTATTTCAAGTGTCAATTCAGATCTGCCATGTAATAGTATTGCCTGAAAAAACTGAAGTTTTCCTCTTCCTATGCTGTAATACTAGTGTGCGACCTTGGACGAAGTTGTTGCTCCAACATCATTCAAGTTTAGCGAGTTTGAAAAGGTGAAGCCAAAAGTTGCAACCAAATTCCTGTGACTGTGGACTGTTTGTTTGCTATTTCATGGAACATCCAACAAAGGTTACGATGAGAGTTAAGAAAGAGGTTCGTCCCCATTTCAGCTGCAGTTTTACATTAGTTTTATTACTAAAATTTGTGCTACACTAACCTAGTCTTTCTATTACTCACCAGTGGGATACACATGAGCGCAGATGCCAGTTTGTACTAGATCTATTGTTGTGCGATGAGAACTTAGTGAAGACTAGTATTCAATCGACGACCAGCAACTGGTTTGAGTCACAACGCAAAGATTGTGGGGGTGTTGATGTTAGGAAGGAGCAAATACTATTAGTTGATGAAGTTGAAGTGAAACCAAAGGGCAGAGGGAAGCGTGGCCAGAAATGAAGCTGTGTAGATTAATCTGCAGTCGTATTTATTTTTTGTGCATAGAGTAGTGTCTGTTGTAGTCCTGTGGTTGGCCGCTCGTTTTTGTTGGCCCGATCATCCCTTGCTAACTTATTTTGTATATAGGGTGTTCTATAGAGTAGTTGTGGATTTTGGAGAAGGGATCGATACATATGTTGGAGGACTCAGCTGCATTGAAAAGGGGCTGTTGTTTCCTAGGTTGGCAATTTTTTTTTTTTTGGCAAGGCCAATTTTTTTGCTGCTTCAGGGTATGGACGTCTAAGGCTTTGTACATTCAGTGACATTACGACCTAGTATTTAATACAAAATAGAAATGCTATTCAGTGGTTGATGGACACATCAGTTGTTTACAATATAAATTACCTTCAATGTCTCTTCCAGTACACAGGTGAAGTAAAAACTGAAACTTTGCAGATATGGGAAGTTCCGAATTTGTATATGTTCGGCAATGGTTTGTTTGTGAAATGTTGTAGTATAGTCACGAAACAAATGCCACATACACCTTCCAGCCACTGAATTTGTTTACAGAGTCGAATGCTTATAAAAGTGCAATTTCCATCACAATTTTCCCATACATTCAGTTAAAAGTGTTTTACAGAAGTAGCTGTAAGTGCTACATTCTCAGAAATTACAATATTAATTGCATAGGGTTGTAACAACTAACATGGGAAACAACGAGACGAACATCAACAGGATGTCCGTCTTCGCCCTTACCCGATTTCAGGACTCCATTGCACTTCTGATAGTTGGGCAATTCTTGACATTGCTTTCATAATACATCAGTGCACAAAATTCGATAACTATCCTTCCCAATAACACATCTGCGTTACATCTTAATATGACAGTAAATGTTCTAAAACATTTTTCCTTCGTTTCAGTTATGTCCCCATACATCAACCCATAACAAAAGACTGCTAAAATCTGAAAAATTGCCCTATATTATTCAATTTTGACAACCTGGGTGTAACAAAATGGAGTGCCAATGTTACCCACATTTGCATGTGAACTTTAATGTGCTTCACGCATTAAAGTAGTTTTCAGCATTCTGTCCTGAAGTTAACCCATCCCCTGGCTAGCCGAGCATCTGAGACTGCAGCATGTATTGAAAAGAACCAGGGTTCGGATAGGAAGCCTATGTTGATGGGTTTACTGGCTGTGCCTTTAGGGAAACATGGAATGCAGAGTTCGGATAAGCACTATAACTCTGAAAAAGTGAACTTGATGATGCTGGGTGTGGATATGAGGATGTCTGTTGAGGCGGTGAAGGTGTTATAATATTGACCAAGCTGTTTTTTGCAGTTTGTGGTTCAGATTTAACCTGAATGGCCTTACCCGGCATTGAAGGTTCCTCCGGCTTTGACTTCTTCTTCCTCAAACGCTTCTTTTTTTTATCCGTCATCTTCTTCGATTCATCCGCCTTCTTCCCCGTCACCCGTATAGGATCCCTTATGATACTGGACTGGTCTTGTCCAACCTTGTCATCATGTAACGTACTTTGGTGTTGTTCAAACAACTTTGCTGCCTTGACAGTCAAGGCACCTATTTGGTCCTTCATTTCCAAATATCCATCTTCTGATGCCCGAGAAGCAAAGAACACAAGTTTGTTACATATGCCAGCCAACTGTGCGTGTTTAACCAAAATTGATGCTTCAACATCATCCGGAGTTAGATGAGAAATGTAACATGGATCTTTTTTCGCATCCTTTGTCCACCTTCGTAATATATAGCTGTCGAGGATAGTTACTGCATTGTCTAGCTTAAGGACAGCAAAGATATGACTACACGGGAGACCTGAAACATAAATGGTAAGATAAGTAACTTCATCTCCATTGCACAAAGTTGTAACAAATAAAGTCACGTCGGAAAACGTGTATGTGGTACAAACCTGTGTAACTAAGTAGCTTGCAACTGCAGTCATACACGCCAGTAACAGCATCAAATTTGACGACTGTGGGTGCCGTTTCGCTTGCATATTTACGAACCTGATATACACGAGTAGCGGAACGGACATTTTCTCCACCAACAACAAAGTAAGAGGGCTCTTCAAGAATTTGTTGGCGGATACGAACCAATATCCGAAGGGTGTACAACTCAGCTGCATGTCTCTCGAGATGCTTAAGATGGGTTACCACCTGAGGAATTGTATGTTGACTATAGAAGTGTTGCTGAAATTCTGCTTCCCGCAGCCTCTCTAGAGCCACATCAAGCCGCCGAACAAAGTCGTACAGCTTCAACTGGGAAGATAAGAATCTCTTCTGAAAAGCGTGCATGCCCTCGGTCCTCTGCATGCTTGTCATCCCAGCGAAGAACCTATTCTTCGATAGAGCTATAGCCCAACATTCCCGCTTATCCCAAGCATCCTTAACCTACTGATTTTGTTGTAGCCCATGCTCTGTGATTGCTGAATGCCACTTCGCTTCAGGTTCATTTGGGTCGTCTATGTTTAGTATCATGTGCGCGAACAAACCAGCGAAGGTAGGTGATTCTTTTACATTTGTCTTGCAATTGCGCATCAGATGCCAAGAACATGTTCGATGGCGAGCTGCAGGTAATTCAGACTCAATCACAAGCTTAAATCCTGGGGCACTATCTGTTATAACTGCAGTTGGCATCTTGCCTCCCATACAGTGAACAAACCTGCTGAGTAACCACTTGAAGCAATCCTTAGACTCATCACGCACAAAGGCACAACCGAATATGGTTGTCATAAAGTGGTGGTTCACGCCAAGAATGACAACATATGGTAGCTTATATCCATTGCTATTGTATGTTGCATCAAAACAAATAACATCTCCAAATACTGCATAATCCCGCCGTATTCCCCCATCTGCCCAAAACAGATATCGCAATGTATCCTCCCTATCAACCGCATACCTACAGTAGAAGTCAGGGTCGCACTGTGCTCTAGAAGTAAGATGGGCAATTGATTTCTCATAATCTGTTGGGAGCTCCCCAACCCTGCCATCCGAGTCAACCCAATTGTATAGGTCCTTTCTTGTGAACCCAACATTTTTATATCCACCGTTCGTGACAACCATATAGTCCATCACCCCTGCCGTACCGACTCCGACCCTTCGCATATCCGTCTGAACATGTTTAGCAGTAGGAGTAACTAGTCTCCTCGACCGTAGGAAATGTGACTCAAACTCTGACGCAAGGTCATGGTTATGGGTAACCTCAAACTCATGAACATTATATTTCTGATTTTCAGAACAATAATGCACACGAAACGCAGCTTTGCAGCCACACCGCGAAACACGCCGAGGTTCCCTGCCGGCCTGCTGAGCTTTATTTTCCCTAACTCTAGCCTTCCCCTCCCTTGCACAAACCCAACGCCGCCGCTGAGCCACCTTGTACTTAGAGTTCATCCTCAGCTCATCTTTACGCACTGAAAATCCCATCAAACAAGCGTAATGACGGTAGAAATTTTCAGCATCATTAACAGTGTTAAACTGAATGGTTTCGACATCGTGATACTGCCACTCCTGAACTGGTTAGTTCATCTTCTCAGCAATGACGGCCAAATCATAATCACAACACTCATCAGTAAATACTTCTGCACGTCCATCCACATCCATTTGATTGAAGTCTGAAAAGTTATCCCAAATGGTTAGGGTAGACCAACATCGAATGGGACAGTTATCCTATATCAACTTCATGGACGTTAACAAAACACTAAAATACCATGTCATGTGAATGAAGTAGTAATAACATTGAATTGATGAACGTCAACAGCAGTGGTTATTTGTGAAGGCAGACATTCTGACGAACACTTGGTGGACATCCATAAAGCTTAACGTTGCTGCCAACATCTGTCGACCATGGCATTGCTGTGGAACCACGTAGGAGTAGAAAACCTAGGACATTAGTAGTCGCAACACGTACAGTGACCGTAGATGGAGGAGGAGGGAAGTAGCGAACTCCACGAATGGAGGCAGCAGTTAATGGACACACTTCCCTTCAAATATGTGTGTGCAGAGATGCGAAGGTGGCTGATGGAACGCAGAAGGCTGGCGACATGAGCGCAGCTGCGATGCGAAGCTTCCTGGAATACCAGCTCAACGTTTTCAACAATATATGTGTATTTAAATTGGCAAAATTAAATATATATACAAAGTGTACTTACAATTTCGGGGCAATTGTAAACTTCTTTTCTTTAAACGTAAAGTTTGTGGACACCTTTAAAATAGATGCAATTACATATTTTGTTATAAATAATGAAAATTTAAAGGGGTAAATGATATTTACATGTACCATTTAATAATTTTATTATTGTAACCCCAATAATTAAGACACTAAAATACTTAATATATCTATAAGTAAATTAGTTTTGGTGGCCTTCGTAAAGTCCAGAGACAGATATATTTCATTCAAATTTGATTTTTTAAATATACTATATAAGTGGGTGGATCACCTAACAAAAATTGATTAATGCCGATTCATAGAAAGTAAAGCAAATGTCTACTTTTTTTTAATAATGTTTTAAAAAATTTCACTTATCTCCATCTAGTTTTTAAAAAATCTTTAAAAAAATCCTACAATAACCTATTCCCTAAAGTATAATTTTTGTAACAATTTTTTTAACAATTACACTTATCTCCCTCTACTTTTAAAAACAAATTTAAAATTCTTACAAGAACCCAAACCTTAACATTAACCTTAATCTTTAACACTACATCCTAACCTTAACCCTAAACCCCTAACTCTAAACGCTAGCCCTAATCCCTTGATTATTATTTAAGTCATGAATTGCATCAAATTTTATATTAGTTATCCAATACATTAAGTTACTTAATCTTTTTAAGTACATTGTTATTGGTGAATTTAGCCAAGTCCAGAGATAGATTTAATTCATTCAAATCTGATTAGCCTTGTAGACCGTATAATACATCTAATCAACTTAGGAAAATTGATTGGTTATAATACTTCAAAACACATTTCACCAAAAAAATCAAGTAAAGTTTACGTATATATCTTATTCTACCTGGAACCAATTTCATTTGAAAGCTCATTGTATTTAGCTTAAAATAATACATTGATTGTAAAACTATCATCATACTATTAATTTGTTAAGAAGTTGTCTTTGTTTACTCATTAAAAAAATTATATTCATGCAAATTTAATAACAACATAAAATTTGTATTTTCAATTGACACATACACCTACATAGTATTGCGTTAGTTATGCGATTCGTTCTTCGTGAAAATTATATAAAAAAAATTTGTAATTTTAGATTAGGTTAACTTAAGTTAGAACGAATTTGCTTACTCATTGAGATTAAGTGAAAAGGAATTAATAAAATATTACTGGATAAAGGAATAAGTAAAATATTACCCAAAGATTTTTTATTCTTGTATATTTTTAGTGGATAAAGAAAAAAAATTACTTTATTTTTATGGTTAAATGTGAAATAAGTGAAATAAGTATAACCATCTACATTAAAAAAGTTAAAATTGGATAAAGTAAATAAAGGAAAATCAAAGGACAATAAATAAATAAATATAAAGTGGGGCTTTTGGCCATCCACTTAAAAATAAAATTGCATGAATTAAATAATTACAGAAAATTAAATAAAGAAAGAAAAAGTGGGGATTTTTGGCCAACAACTTAAAAAGTGCATGAATTAAATAATACATGAAATAAAGACATAAAGTAAATAAAGGAAAATTAAAGGACAATGAATAAATAAATAGAGTGGGGCTTTTTGGCCATCCACTTAAATAAATAAATAGGAGGTGTAACCTTCCATCAATTATAATAATAATAATAAATAATAATAATAATAATAATAATAATAAAATAAAGTTAGTTGTTAGTAATTAGTTGTTAAAAATAATAACAATAATAATAATAAAAGTTTGTAAAGTTAGTAAAGTTAGTTGTTTTTATTATAATAATAATAATAATAATAATAATAATGTTAATCGTTACAGTTAGTTAGTAAAGTTAGTAAAGTTAGTTGTTAATAATAATAATAATAATAATAATAAATGTTAGTAAAGTTAGTGAAGTTAATTGTGTAAAAATTAAAAGGTTACTGACTTATAATAATAATAATCCAATAATAACAATAATAATAATAAAAGTTAGTGATTATCTACACAATAATAACAATAATAATAATAAAAGTTAGTGACTTATAATAATAACAATAATAATTATAATAAAACTTGGTTTTAAAAGGTTAGTGACTTATAATAATAAAACAATAATAACAATAATAATAATAATAATTTAGTCAAATTTTTCCAAAACTTCTCAATTTTGTCATTTTTACCCCAAACTTTTCAATTTTGTCATTTTTTTGGAGTTTTCTTTTTTTATTTCAAACATGCATATATACACACATATATCATTTTTAATTAAACCCTTATAAAACAAAATGTATTTTAAACTAATTAACATAATTAAAATTTTTTCAGTAATAATAATAATTAATTAATTAATGATAATAAAAATTGTTAATAAGTATTTTTTTTAACTTTAATTTTTTTTTGGATATACACACATAGACATTAACTTAACAAAATGCCCCTTCCCCAAAACTATTTAATTCTCTCTTCGTATAATAATTAATCTATAATAATTTTTTATATAATTATTATTTTTTTTTTTTAATTAAAATTTTTTGTAATTATTATTTTTAAAAAGGGGTCGGACGAAATTAGGAGTCAACATTATTATTATATTAATATTATTATTATGAATACATATTCTACATTCGGGTTTTTTTGTTTGAGTTTAATACAAGTCAGGTCAATTTTCTTTCTTTATTTATTTACTTTTCTTCATTTATTTACTTTATGCAGGGTTAAGCACTTTATTTTTACGTGGATGGTTAAGCGCCCAACTTTATTTACTTTCTGCACTTATTTCAAACTCTAACTATAATACATAACTGTCAACCCTAAGCCATTAATGAGTAGCCGTCATGTAAAAAATAATAATAAATAAAAATTTAACCCTAACATAACTCTAACATAATCCTAAAACTTAAAAGTGTGAATCTAAACTATGAACCTAAACACAAACCATTGATCCTATACTGAACCCTAACCCTAAAAACCTTATCCTAATCTATAAACCTAAACCTCAATCCATTGATTGTAATATTTGTCTGATACTATTAATTTTTTAAGAATTTTTTTAAACATTAAAAAAGATAAATTCATTGAAATTTAATAACATCATAAAAATTATTTAAATATTTATTTTATATAATTATATACATTAGTCATATAATTAGTTAATAATTATACTTTTTAGGCCTATAAAGAAATGATTTATTGGTTTCAATATATTTAATTATATATGTGATGATTACATTTAATAAATTCAATATCATTAAATATAATTCTATTAATTAACTATACTTTTTACTGAATACATATTTCTACTAATTATTATATTAATATTATTATTATGAATACATATTCTACATTCAGGTTTTTTGTTTGAGTTTAATACAAGTCAGGTCAATTTCGAGCTTTAGGTAATTTTAGGCCAAGTTATTTAGGTAGGGCAATTATAGAGACTCTTATGGATGCCAAAAAAATAGATAATTAAATCCAATTATCTATTTTTTTAAATTAAACCATAAAATAGTAACAAAACATAACAAATAGAATGAAAATTAAACCCTAATTGTGTAGATATTGATTGCCAATTTTTGAGAAATAAATTTGAATAAAATTTTAAAGCAAATAATCCATTTATTGTAATATTTCTATGTTACTGTTAATTTTCTTATGAAATTTTATTTTTTATATGTTAAAAAAACATACCTTTTTTTCATCTTTCTTAATTTATTTACTATTTAGAAATGAAGCAAACAATCTAGATATATGGAGTAATATTAATTTTATATAATTATATATACTTTTTATATATTTATTTAATACTAAATAAAACTTTAACCGTAACATAACTGTAACATAATCCAAAAACTCAAAATTTTACGTTCGGGTTTTTTTGTTCTAGTTAAATACAAGTCATGTCAATTTCTATCTTAGGTAATTTTAGGCTAGGTTATTTAGGATGAGTAATTATGAAGATTATTATGGATGTCAAAGAACTAGAATTACATACTACTAAATATCCAAAAATTGAATGAATAATAAACCTTGATCCCTAACTCTAATTCCTAATCATAAACCATAACCTCAATCTCATACCATTTGACCTGAATCTCATACCACTTAACCCGAATCGCATACCACTTAACCTGAATCCTATACCGGAAAAACCTAATTATCATACCACAATAACCTTAATCTCATACCAGTTAACCTGAATTTGATACCATTTAACCTGAATCTCATACCAGTTAACCTGAATTGCATACCACTTAACCTGAATTCTATACCACAGTAACCTAATTATCATACCAAAATACCCTGATTCTCATACCATATCAACCTGAATCTCATACCACATCAACCCGATTCTCATACCACTTAACCTTAACCTCATACCATTTAACCTGAATCTCATACCAGTACACCTGAATATCATACCATTTAACCTCAATCCTATACCATAACCTCAATCTCATACCATTTGACCTGAATCTCATACCACTTAACCCGAATCGCATACCACTTAACCTGAATCCTATACCGCAAAAACCTAATTATCATACCACAATAACCTTAATCTCATACCAGTTAACCTGAATTTGATACCATTTAACCTGAATCTCATACCAGTTAACCTGAATCGCATACCACTTAACCTGAATTCTATACCACAGTAACCTAATTATCATACCAAAATACCCTGATTCCCATACCATATCAACCTAAATCTCATACCACATGAACCCGAATCTCATACCACTTAACCTTAACCTCATACCATATTTTAACCTGAATCTCATACCAGTACACCTGAATATCATACCATTTAACCTCAATCCTATACCATAACCTCAATCTTATACCATTTGACCTGAATCTCATACCAGTTAACCCGAATCGCATACCACTTAACCTCAATCCTATACCGCAAAAACCTAATTATCATACCACAATAACCTTAATCTCTCATAACTGAATTTGATACCAGTTAACCTGAATTTGATACCATTTAACCTGAATCTCATACGCAGTTAACCTGAATCGCATACCACTTAACCTGAATTCTGATACCACAGTAACCTAATTATCATAGCCAAAATACCCTATTCCCATACCATATCAACCCTGAAATCCTCATACACACATGAACCCGAATCTCATACCACTTAACCTTAACCTCATACCATTTAACCTGAATCTCATACCAGTACACCTGAATATCATACCATTTAACCTCAATCCTAATACCATAACCTCAATATCGATACGGCAGTTAACCCGAATGCGCATACCGCACTTTAACCTGAATCCCTAATACGCACAAAAACCCCTTATTGCTGATACCTCAATAACGCTTAATATCATATCATATGCGACCTTTAAATTTCATGATTACCATAATGAACGTGCTGAATGCTGCATAGCGCACGCTAATCCCTTTAATCTCAATACCATTGTAAGCGGGCTAAATCTCATACCATTAAAGCGCTCTAATAATCATGAACCATTTAACCTCAATCCCTATACGCATGAACCTGAATATCATATCATACCATTTTAACCTCAAATCTGCTATACCATATTTAGCTAATTCTTATATCATCTATATTTTATATCACATGAACCTAAATCTAATACCATTTAACCTAAATCCATTACCACCTAACCTAATTATTATACCGTTTAGCCTTAATTACATACCGCATAACCTGTAACCTGTTGTTCAGGTTACAGTATGATTTTCTTATTTTGTATACTATTGTGATATTTCTAAACTTAGGTTCTTAACTGATCAGAGAACAAAAGTTTGGGGATGAGGCATAAAAAGGGGGGTATTGGTACACCCCCCCGTATTTTAGAACGATCCCTTCCCAATTGCCCATAAAAGTAATTTTCGATTGAAAAATGACTGGAAGTTCAGTGGCTTTTTTGCATCCACCTTTTATTGCATGTGCTCCACAAAATGGCTAAGAGAATATCTAGTTTTAATTGCATCCACACCTGGTTGTATTAAAAATAAAGTATCACAAATCCAACCAACACAGTTGATCCCTATTGTCGGTTGTGTAAAAATTGGAGTGTAGTTCAATATAAATTCAGATCAAGTAAAATGAAAGAAAAAGATGAGCCATTACCACCTCATTCGGATTGTTTCTGAAGCTACTGCGAATCAACAATCTCTCCCTTACTTGGGAGATCAACAACCGTTGGAAAAGTCCCTAATAAGCATCTAGAAAAGAAGACACTATATTTTTGTGGTGTATTTGCCGCCCATATTTTTTAGCAACATGTGAAGATACTATTAACTAAACTTCTAAAAGCTCAAGCTATTTGCATCCATGACATATATAGTGTTTATAATGATGTAGAATATAACTATTTAATTATCAAGAGTTTGAAAAGCTTTTAGCGCCAATGTAATTATTTATCAAGTGTTTAAAAAGTCTTTAGAACCAATTGGTCCAATGTGGCTTTGGGGCAGATCCATAAAATTTTTCAAGAGGAGGAAAAAATTATATATTAAAAATAGTAGGGGTAAATATATATATTTTACAAAATTTATAGGGTCAAAATGTTCAATTATTATAAACTTATATATAACATGTGTAATTTTCCCAAAAGTGAGTAGGGGCAATTGCCCTCGACTAAATGTGGCACCGCCCTTGCGTGGTTTACACCTTACCCCAATTTATGCCAGAATTGAAATTTTGGCATCCACTACGTGGAATGCCTATATGATGCCCATAAACTGGATTACAAGATGGGATTTTATCAGGTAGAAGAGATGCAGTGGAGTCAGCAAGATTGTAAAGAACAACGACATTGGTGAAGTGCAAGGTGGAGGGGATCTGTTCATGGCAGGCTTACAATAACCAAGACCAACTTTTTCAAGGTATTGCTTAGATTTTTCATTATTTTGCATATTATCATTCCTTTTCTTTTACTTTTCAGATTTGTAAGTGTATGAATCTGATCTATTGTTGGGCTTGTTGTTACAATTTCAACTTTTTCAGAAAAAGTAATAGAGATTCGTTAAATCCATTTTTATGTTGTTTATCACATATTCAATTATCTTTTTCTAGGTTGTGCTTCAATATTTAAATCTTTCTTGATATTTCAAAGAAAGGAATTAACCAAAATGTAGAATTCAGTTGGTTTGGTTCGGTTTGAGAACAATTTCAGTTGGTACAACTGTAAAATATAACAACAAAGAATCGATCGGTTTTGATTATTTCAGCCAGTCGACCGAAAGGGACAGAGAAAGGGACATGGAGAAGGGTGTCAGGATCTTTAAAGGGGAATTTGAAGTTTCCACAAAACTTTAAATGTCTCATTAAGTCCAAGTACACCAAGTGGACATTAAACTCGATGCTGTTAAACAGATCCAAGCCACGCCAGCGGCGTCTTACGGACGCACCATCGGTGTTCGCCGTGTGGAGCGAGAGACGAAACAAAAGTCGCAGTAGCCCATTTGCTTTCCGATAGCGATTTCAGCCCACTCACCCAAGACTCCTTCATGCGTCATACCGAAATTGCTCGGAATTACTGAAGTCGTCGTGAAGCAGAAGGCTGCGGCTGCCGGCGAGTTAGAAATCGGAAAGCGTCCCCGACAAAGATTGGTCGGGGTAAGTAATGACGGACCAACGGCGTCAAAATAGATAAGTCAAGTTGGGGACACGTGTCATTTTTTTTGTGAATGGTGGACAAGTGGCCGGATGGGAGACTAGAGAAACCAACAAGGAGAACGACAGATGAGTGGTATTTCTGGAAAAAAGCTACACTAGTAGAGAAGAGGCAGCGATGGAGGGAGGCAAAGGAAGGGTTTGCGTGACCGGCGGGACGGGCTTCATAGCTTCATGGCTCATCATGAGGCTTCTCCAGCAGGGTTACTCTGTCAACACCACCGTTAGAGGTTGGTTTGATTGTTTTTGAGCTTTCGTTACACTAGTCTTCCCCTACAACTGAGCAAAGTGGGGATGTGAAATTAATCATCTAATAACTCCCATACTTGTCGAGATTAAAATTTAGTCGATTATTTAATTGATTTATTCAAGTTCATTAGTTAAACATTTGGGGTGTTTCACAGATCCAACATCCATTTCCATCTTGAAATGTTACCATCTGTGAGTTCCTGATAATTGGTTTTGTACCAACACAATTTGGGTTTCCTTATTTCACATGTGGGCAGATGTGAAGAAAGACCTTACCTTCCTCACCAGCCTACCAGGAGCACAAGAAAATCTCAAGATCTTTGCTGCAGATCTGAATGACCCAGAAAGCTTTGATCCTGCCATCCAAGGATGTATCGGAGTCTTCCATCTTGCAAGTCCTGTGGACTTTGAAGGGAAAGAGCCCGAGGCTGTGATAACCAAAAGAGTAGTAGATGCAACATTAGGCATTTTAAAGGCTTGCTTGAGATCCAACACATTGAAGCGTCTGGTTTACACTTCCAGTGCTTCAACTGTTGCCTTTGACAATAATGATCAAGTGGAGATCCGGGATGAAAGTTTCTGGACCGATGTTGATTTCCTCAGGGCAACGAGGCCATTTGGAAGCCCTTACTTCATCTCCAAGACATTGACAGAGAAGGCAGCTCTTGAATTCGCTGCACAACATGGACTCGATCTCGTTACCGTCATCCCTCCCTATGTTCTTGGTCCATTCATTTGTCCAAAGCTCCCTGACTCAGTGTCTGTAGTTCTGGGTATGATCTTAGGTAATCTTTGCTTTAAGCTCTCCGTCCGTTCCATTGTTGCCCCCAGCTTTTGGAACTTGCATTTGAGGCCTATAACGTATATGTGGTCATGATGATTTGATCCTCACTATTTTTCAAGCGTCATCTTCCTAGTAACCAAGAAAAAGAAGTGATTTTGTTCCTGCAGGGACTTGGGACGAACGCCACGTTCCATACAAGATACCAGTGGTACATGTTGATGATGTTGCAAGGGCACATATCTTCTTGCTCGAGCACCCAGATGCAAATGGAAGGTACATTTGTTCCACCGACAAAATAACAATCAAGGAAGTGGTTGAACTTCTTGCTTCCGAGTATCCGGAACACCCAATCAAGTACGTAACTTCCTCTCTCTTGTTGCGAATATCTCACTAGTTGAATGGTAGCTGTAGAACTGGAGCCAAAAGTTTTCTGAACATAATCATCTTTTGCAGTCCAATGCCGGATACGAAAGCGATGGAAATCGCCAAAACACCTGGCGTGTCATCAAAGAAACTGTTGGACACTGGTTTCAAATATGAGCACGGCATCAATGACATGTTCGAGGATGCCATAAAGTGCTGCAAAGAGAAGGGCTTCCTGTAGCAAGCATCGCCAGCGTCGGAGCTTCTGAAACAAAAAAGACGTTGAAGTCCTCTAAGAAAATAATCTATATAAATTAGAATATGTCCTGAAAACAATCTACCCAAACTAAAATATATATTGGAAATCTGAAATAAAATAGTTTGCTTTCTGCTCTGTGTTTTTTCCCCGGTCTGAATGAGATATGATACTGTTCACCATGGCGGAGGTATACCACTAACAGACAAATTAACACTGTTAATGTCCAATAATAGACAAATAGTATCTACCTTTAAGTGTCTAAAATTGGATTGCTAGTGTCTATGTCTGGTGGTTTAGTGTCTGCCTCTAGTACATAAATATCTACAAGTTATTTTCGTAGTGTTGAGGATAAAATAGTTTGATTATTTAAATTTTACCTTTAATTCAAAGTAAAATAATGTTATTTTAAAGGATATTTAATTGAAAAATTATATCATAATTTTACCTTTAATTCTAGTATATAAATGTCAGCAAGTTATTTGAGTATGTTGTCCCAAATGTTGGATTGAAGTATCCAAATGTCTGATAATGATGGTCGAATGTCTAGTATGATGAGTTAAGGGTCTAAATCTGATAAGAAAATGTACAATTTACATGATTGTGGTGTCTAAATGTTTAATTATGACACTTTACATGTTTCCTTCATTCTATATAAAACTAGATACCACATGGATATAATTGGATACTAAAAAAAAAAAGCAAAACATATTTAAAAAAAATAAAAATTTTATATTTTTATGCAAAAAAGTTATGTACTAATGTTTAATATAAATCTATAAGGTAGTAGTCCTAATTTTAGCTACGGTATGATATCCAATATCACATATTATGGTGTTCCTACTTTCTTAATGTCAAATAAGAACGTAAAAATAGCCATTTTTTCCAATTTAACATTATCTCATTCTTTGTGTTTGGGTTAGAAATATCTCATATTTTTTTTTAGTGTGAAAATATTAAAATTGTTAAAACTAATTTGGATCCGCAATGCAATAGAAATAACTAAAAGGAATTTTTATAAAATAAGAAAATTATTTGATTGTTTTAAAAATAAAAAAATGATTAATTGATTTTAATTCCGTAAAATATGAAAGAACACTATCAAGAATAAATTTTTTTTATAAAAATATACTTAGAAAAATAAATATAATTGATTTTTTAATTAATATATAAAATTAAAAAAATTTGTAATTTTAGTTAAAAAACAAAAAAGGTTTTTTGGAAGAGATGGGGGGGTGGAAACGGCAGCGTTTTTTTTGGCGTTCCGGTCGCCCGCTGGCGGACTGGCGAGAATTATCCCGTGCTGAATTGCTGTCTATATTTCGTTTTTTGCAGAGAATATGGTCCACAGGCCCAGGCAATGTCATGGACTGTTGGGTAGTGGTTTAATAAATTTGGCGTCACGTCGTGGTTAATCGCCGTCGCATGAAGGGCAATATGCAGCTGCTGCGCTTCTTTTCTCTTGACCGCGTTTCGCTTCTTAATTTCTGTCCTATTTTTGTTCGATATATCTTTTATTCTTTTATATATAAAAAGTATGCGCATGGTGCTAAATGTTGAACGGCCTTTATAACCTTATTTTTTACCTTATTTTATTCTTTTAATAAGATACATCTATTTTTTCATTATTTAGTCGCATTTGAAGTTTATATTAGCACTAGAATACTAAAAGAGATTTTTTTTAAGTTGCTATTCTGTTGTTTTTTTAGTTTTTTATTATTTATTTTTTTATTACTAAAATTTTTATTTTCATGTCTTCAAATTTGTCCATGGCTTGATTTTATGATTATAGGAAATTCCAAAATATCTGTATGTAAATTTTTTTTTTTGTGTTTAAAACTCCTAGTATTCCCTTTAAAATTTTATATATTTTTGCATCAAGTCATGGCGCCTACGCCCTTGGTCCTATATTTACTATCAAATAATTGAATCACAAGTACAATAAGTATTTTTATAAAATCTTTGAAATTTCAGACTTAAACTAAGTGAGATGGGCTTAAGTTTGTTCTACTATAAAAAATGTCTTTGAATATAAAAATTTTTGTCAATTAATTTTTTTTTTTTGGGGCGCACTTAGATGATATTCTATTATATAAAAGCTTACAATATTTGATCTTATCTTATCTAGAATTGGGTGGCTTATATTATTAAGGGGACTTTTTAGCTCATGAAACCTTTTTTTTTTTTAAGTTATCCTAATGTTTTAAAAATATATTATTGAAAAAATAAAAAAGAAATTAATTTTTTCCACATGGTCCATCCCTTTTTAATATGTGTAACCGCACAAATTTTTTTATTTCTTAGCAACTAACTCTTGTCCTTTATATCTAAATAAATTATTTAATTATATTGTTATTTTTTTAAAATTTTTTGTGAGAACCAATCAAACCCTACAAGCTATTTTAAAAAAAATAAGAAGTATTTTTTGTTTAAATATTATATTTCATAATAGAGGCTCTTAGCCTGAAAGTAGTTTTAGAGTTATTAAGAGATAAAGTTAATAATTTTAATTTATGATTGTAAGTTTTTTATTTTATCTGAGATTAAGTATAACAATGAGAGAAGTTTGGAGGTTTATATGTTCGAAATTTATAATTAAGTTACATATTTTTAGGTCCTAGGCAGGGGGTTTCTAATCATATTAGAAGATTATACGACAAATGGGAAAGAAGTTGGAGGATTCTTAGGGGTACACAATATAGTTTTGGCAGAATAAAAAAACGCCCAACATGTACTATAATGTATTGGATCAAAATATTATCAAAAATAAAAAAAATCGTTGAAAATTGTTTTCTATGGTTTTTTTTCTGTAAGATGCGCTTTTTATGAAGCAAAAGATTGAAAAATCGCCTATTAAATTTAAAATTTTGTAAGCAAACATAGCTTTTTGATTTTATATAACTTATAATACATGGGCCTAAAAACATGTATTGTTTATCTCATCTTTATTTATTTTGGGCCTTACAACTGTATAAATATTTTTGTAAGAAAAAAAAAGAAAAAAAAAAACGCTAAAAGCACAACCTTAATATATATTATATATCTATATTTTGGGCATCTATATATAACAAAAGTGAAAAGATATAAAGTGACTAAAAGTTAGAGTTAATTTATTTTAACTTAAATCAATTGAGTTTTAAATGATTTATTTTTATTTTTTATTTTTTTTATTATTATTATTATTATTATATCTTTATTATTCATAATAATTAATTTATAAATTTATTTATTTCAAACTTTATTAAAAATATAAATTTTTTTATTTTACTAAATTTTTATGAATTTGTCGAGTTTAATGCATTAAAAATGAAAAATTCTTAAAAAATTAATAACACCATGAAAATTTACTTTCAAAAGGATTATTACATATACATAATATTGTTGGCTCTTAAATTACAAGTGA
>SMDT01002462.1:0-36804 GCA_005392925.1 Aquilaria sinensis
AGGATCTAAGTAGAAGTAGAAGATTGGCCCGAGGTGAAGTGGACCTACGTGTTGGAAATGGAGCAAGGGTTGCTGCCTTAGCCGTAGGGACTTATGTTCTCACTTTACCTAGTGGATTAGTTTTAGAATTAGACAACTGCTACTTTGTGCCTACTATTAGTAGAAATTTGATTTCTGTTTCTTGTTTGGACAAGAAAGGTTTTTCATTTATAATAAAGGACAAATGTTGTTCTATTTATTTGAATGAAATCTTTTATGGTAGTGCTCAACTTAGCAATGGGTTGTATGTTCTAGACCTCGAAGATCCAATCTATAATGTGAATACCAAGAAGGTCAGATTAAATGATTCAAACCCGACCTATCTCTGGCACTGTCGCTTGGGCCATATAAATGAGACCCGCATATCCAAGCTCCATAAGGATGGACTCTTGGACTCATTTGATTTTGAATCATATGAGACATGTGAGTCATGTTTGTTGGGCAAGATGACCAAAGCCCATTCACAGGGCAAAGTGAAAGGGCTAATGACTTACTAGGACTCATACATAGTGATGTATGTGGCCCTATGTCTACACAAGCTAGAGGAGGTTTCCAATACTTCATTACTTTCACTGATGACTTCAGCAGATATGGCTATGTGTATCTTATGAGACACAAGTCAGAATCCTTTGAAAAGTTCAAAGAATTCAAGAATGAAGTAGAGAATCAACTCGGGAAGAGTATCAAAGTGCTTCAATCAGATCGAGGTGGAGAGTACTTGGATCGAGAATTCCTTGACTATCTGAAGGAGTGTGGTATAGTATCACAACTCACTCCACCAGGTACACCTCAATGGAATGGTGTATCTGAAAGGAGAAATCGAACTCTGTTAGACATGGTTCGCTCTATGATGAGTCAAGCTGACCTTCCAAACTCCTTTTAGGGGACATGCTCTAGAGACAGCCGCTTTTACACTAAACCGAGTTCCATCTAAATCGGTTCAAAAGACACCATATGAGATATGGAGTGGGAGGCATCCCAATTTGTCTTTTATGAAGATTTGGGGTGTGATGCTTATGTGAAATGTCAATCCTCTGACAAACTAGGGCCCAAATCTAAAAAATGCCTTTTTGTTGGGTATCCCAAAGAAACAAAGGGTTACTATTTCTACAATCCTTCTGAGCAAAAAGTGTTTGTTGCTCGAACTGGTGTCTTTTTAGAGAAAGAGTTTATCTCTAAAGGAAACTAGTGGGAGGAAAGTAGAACTTGAAGAAATTCAAGAACAACAAGGAGACATCGAACCTGAAATGGAACCTGAACAGACACCACAAGATGTTGTGGTTCAAGAGTCTATTCCTGTAGCACAGAGCCCACGTAGGTCTGGTAGGATTCGGCGTGAGCCCGAGAGATATGGATTTCTCGTGACTCACACCGGTGATGTGATGCTCATGGATCAGGATGAGCCCACAACCTACCAACAAGCTATGTCGGGCCTGACTCTGAGAAGTGGCTAGTGGCCATGAAATCCGAGATGGAATCCATGTATGAAAACCAAGTATGGACTTTGGTTGACCCACCTGAAGGGGTAAAACCCATAGGGTGCAAATGGGTTTTCAAGAAGAAAACTGACATGGATGGTAATGTGATTACCTTTAAGGGACGATTGGTTGCAAAAGGTTTCAAGCAAATTCATGGTATTGACTATGATGAAACTTTTTCACCAGTTGCTATGCTTAAATCCATCCGAATTTTGTTTGCTATTGCTGCACACTATGATTATGAGATATGGAAATGGATGTCAAAACTGCATTCCTAAATGGAAAGCTACTTGAGGATGTGTACATGACACAGCCTGAGGGTTTTGTCACTCCTGAGAATGCCAATAAAGTGTGCAAATTGCAAAGGTCCATTTATGGACTGAAGCAAGCTTCTCGAAGTTGGAATCTTCATTTTGATGAAGCAATCAAAGAGTTTGGTTTTATCAAAAATGAAGATGAACCTTGTGTCTACAAGAAGGTTAGTGGGAGCGCTATTGTCTTCTTGGTGTTGTATGTAGATGACATACTACTCATCGGGAATGACATTCCTGAGCTACAGTCTGTGAAGACTTGGCTAGGGAAATGTTTCTCTATGAAGGACTTGGGTGAAGCAGCCTATGTGTTAGGCATCAGGATCTATAGAGATAGATCTAGAAAGCTTCTTGGCCTAAGTCAAAGTACATATATTGACAAGGTGCTAAAGAGGTTTAGCATGCAAGATTCCAAGAAAGGATTCTTGCCCATGTCACATGGTATAACTCTTTCTAGATCTCAGTGTCCGAGTACACCCGAGGAGAGAGAGCGCATGAGTAAGATTCCATATGCCTCAGCAATTGGATCTATCATGTATGCCATGATATGTACTCGTCCCGATGTCTCATATGCTTTGAGCATGACGAGTAGGTACCAATCGAACCCCGGTGAGAGTCACTGGACAGCTGTTAAGAACATCCTTAAGTACTTACGAAGGACTAAGGATGCATTCTTGGTCTTTGGAGGTGAAGATGAGCTCGTTGTAAGGGGTTACACCGATGCAAGCTTCCAATCTGATAAGGATGATTTTAGATCGCAATCTGGTTATGTGTTTTGTATTGGTGGTGGTGCTGTCAGCTGGAAGAGTTCAAAGCAAGAGACAATAGCGACTCTACAACAGAATCTGAGTACATTGCCGCCTCTGATGCTGTGAAGGAGGCAGTTTGGATCAAGAAGTTCATCACTGAACTTGGAGTGGTTCCAAGCATTGCCGACCCGATAGAGCTCTATTGTGGCACATGGAGCAATGCACAACTAAGACCTCGCCACAGTAAACACATCTCCACGCTATATCCATCGGGAGACACAAACTGGATGGGGTTCTAATTGTCCCTGAAGCCTTCGAGGGAAGTGACCATTAGTCCATTTTCCTCCGTACAAAAAAACGCTATCGCCTCTATCTGGCCGAACTCCCTGCCACAAGAATGGCCAGAAGAAGCTGGCGCTACCCGAGAAAAGGTGTGATCATGCACCTCGGGAGATAGCCGAAGAGCTCCGAGCCCGGCACGCCAGGAAAACCCGAGGACACTACTCGCCCCCCCAAGGTTGTGAACAGATCGCCTTCGGAAAAGCGGCACCAGACATAGCGAGCCGAACATGATATCCCCGAAGGCGGAACTCCCTGAAACTGGGAACCCCCGAACTGAGGGCTTGTTTCCCGAAGAGGCTCTGTCCGTACCAAAGGACGACCTCACCCAGGGACCTCGGGAGTACGGCAGGAGCATTTATGGAAGCATTTAAGGAAGCCTCTGACACATCCATTCACAGACGCCACAATCCGCCTCAAAAGGCGCACTGCCACGCTGACGCCATCAAAATCACATCATGGCCCGTCTCAGCACATGGCTCAAGGCAACCTGCTACCAGCTATCTGTCTCCTACGCCCAGAAATTCAGGAACATCCGACCGAACACGTGTCGCGATCTGAACGGGCTAGGCACTCCTATAAATACCAGGAATTAATACTTGGCAGGAGGCTGGTTGGCTGGCAAAATACTGGCTCCCACACTCTGAGAAAATTACCAGGCAAGACTCCTCAGCCCTTTGTGCTATTTTCTCTGCCTTTCTCTCAGCCACCACTGACTTGGGCGTCGGAGGCTCCCCCCCCGGAAAAACACTCCGGGGGCCTCCTAACCCTTTGTTTCTGAGCTTTCAGGCACTCTCCTTTGGGCGATCCAATCCACCAGGCGTTCTTCCTCCCAGAAGTCTCTCCACCAGTCATCATGACTATAAACGATGAGGCCCCTGGCCATCATTTGGCGCCGTCTGTGGGAACCCGCTCTGAGATCGCCGTCGTTGAGACTCGGCGTTCTAAGGACAAGGGACTCCCGAAGGTCCCCGTCCGCGCCTGAGATACAACCGGCTGCTGAGCAAACACTCCCAGGGACTTCTGCGCCTGAGGAAGACCGCCCTCTGGTAGTCACCATGAGCTTCTTGAGGGACTTTCAGCGTTCGGTCGTGTCTGAAATGACACAGCAGATCGGCCGAAGGTGGCCACAGCAAGCACAGGCCCAGAGACCCCCCTCACGTGACACGCCCTCGGGAGAGGAGCCCCAAGCCCACACCTCGCAGTTCGGGGAATGGAGACCCTCGCGAAGAATCATCCGCAGAAATTATGGCCCTCGGGAAACGTTCTGTGGGACAAACCAGGTCCAAGCGACTGAGAGTCTCACAGCGAAGCAGTTCGTCGCCTGAGGCGAGGTCCTTGTCCCCTCAGCGCCGAACTCGCCCCCCGAAGAGGCGCCGACGATCCCCATTCCCTGAAGAAGGCCCTAGCGCCACAGTGCTCATGGAGAAGATACTAGCACGGCTGGACAGAGTGGAAAAACAAGTGGCCAGAAAATCCGTTTGGGCCAGACCCTCGGGAACATCCTGCGAAGGTGACTCCCCATTCATTCAGGCCGTCGTTAAGGCAGCCATGCCAGGCGAGTTCAGAGTACCTCGCCTGGAAATTTATGATGGTCGTACTGATCCGCAGGCCCACCTGACGAAGTACAGACGCAGCATGATAATGCACGGTGCTGATGACGCTACCATGTGCAAATGCTTTGAAGTCACCCTCACGGGGCCAGCAACTGCGTGGTACAATTCATTGCCTCCAGGGACCATCACTGAGTTCCAGGAGTTGTCCACGGCCTTCACGCAGCAATTCATTAGAAGCAGGCCAACTGTGAAGATGCCTGTGCAGATGTTCGACATAGAGCAGAGAAACGGAGAGACCATCCGAGACTATGTCGAAAGGTTCAATAGGGAAGCCCTGAGCGTCCCAGACTTTCGGCCCGAAATCCGCATTCTTGCCATGACACGGGGCCTTCGGCGTGACTCACAGCTGTTCTACGAGTTCTCAAAGGAACCCCCGGACACCCTCGAAGAATTTTACCGAAGGGCCGAACAGCACATGACAGCTGAGGAGCTAAGAATGGCATGGCCGAAGTCCGATCACCACCGCGCCGAAGGGTCCAATCAACAAGCCCGTAATCCTACGGAACAGGCAAGACGATCTCGGAGGATGCGGGGAAGGAAGCCTCAAAATTTCACGCCCCTGAGCACCACACGGACCAACATCCTCATGGCGCTGGAAAGGCAAGGGACGCAGATTCGGCGGCCAAGGGCCATGACGCCGATAATAAGAAGAATGCAAAGAAGTTCTGTCAGTTTCATCGCAACCACGGTCATGACACCGAAGACTGCTTCCAGCTGAAGAAGTACATAGAGTCGCTGATAAAACAGACCACGGTCATGACACCGAAGACTGCTTCCAGCTGAAGAAGTACATAGAGTCGCTGATAAAACATGGCCAACTTCGGAAGTACCTGCGGATGCCTTCCCCAAAGAGAAGAAAAGAGGAGGAAGAAAGGGCCGAAGACGAGGATTACGACTCCGACAGGCGGAGAAATAGAAGTCCAAAGTCCATCAAAGAAGCTGGCTCGCAAAGATGGCTCCACCGTCGTCTTCCCCCACGACGATCCGCTGCTGATTATGGCAAGAATAGGGAACTGGGACGTCAAAAGAGTGTTGCTTGATGATGGCTCAAATGCTGACGTCCTATTCTCGCACCTGCTGCCGAGCTTGGGCATCTCCAGCAGCGAACTGAAGCCTGTCACCTCGCCCACTTTTGGGGTTGGACCATCTGAACTCCCCGTCCTCGGATGGATCGATTTCCCGCTAATGATGAGAGGGACTTCGGTGAACGGAGCAGCTGAGTTGTACTCTTCCACAATGGCGAGATTCATCGTCATGGACGTCCCGTCCTCGTACAACGCCATCCTTGGAAGGCAGACAGTGGGGAACCTGATATTCGCCCTGATGTGAAGTACTTGATTGTCACATTCGCCACCAAGGATGGAGATGCAGAGGTCTTCATAGACCAAGCCGAGGTAAGAAAGGTGTTTGTGAAAGCACGAAAAGCTCCGGCAAGCAACCTCGCGCAAACGATGGAGGCAAAGGCGCCAGAAAAAGGCAAAGAAGAAGATCTCGCCAAAGCAGAAACGGAAGCAATAGAGCTTGTCCCAGGTCAATCTACCCGAATAGGGAAGAGCTTGGCCGAAGGTGACAAGGAAAATCTTGTATCCTTTCTGCTGGAAAATAAAGATCTGTTTGCCTACTCGCCGAAAGATATGCCAGGAGTAAACCCTGGCATAATACAGCATAGCCTCAAAGTAAGCCCGGAAGCAAAACCTGTCCGGCAAAAGAAACGGAGCATCTCAGCCCACAAAAGCAACTTTGTCAAAACCGAAGTCCAGCGTCTCCTAGATGCTGAAGTTATCAGGGAGGTCAAGTACCCCAAATGGTTAAGTAATGTGGTCATTGCCACAAAAGAAGGTAGCAGCAAACTCCGGATGTGCATCGACTTCAGAAACTTGAACGATGCTTGCCCGAAAGACTCATACCATCTGCCGCCAATAGATCAACTGGTAGATTCAACTGCTGAGTATGGGCTCCTAAGTTTCCTAGACGCCTTCAGTGGCTACCATCAAATAAGGATGGACCCCGAAGATGAAGAGAAGACTGCCTTCATCACAGAGGGAGGAACATATTGCTATATCAGGATGCCCTTCGGGCTCAAAAATGCAGGAGCCACCTACCAGAGGCTGATGAACAAGGTCTTCAAAGACCAAATGGGGAGAAACATGGAGGTGTATGTTGATGATATGATAGTCAAGAGCAAGCTGCCTGGCTACCACGTTGCAGATTTAGAGGAAACCTTCCAAAAGCTCAGAGCCTTCGGGATCCGCCTTAATCCTGAGAAGTGCATCTTCGGGGTGACCTCGGGAAAATTCCTTGGGTGCATGGTATCCGAAAGAGGCATCGATGCTAACCCCGAGAAGATTGAGGCTCTGCTTGAGATTCCGAACTCCTGCCACAGTCAAAGATGTGCAGAGACTCACCGGAAGAATAACCTCTCTGAGCAGGTTTTATTTCCAGGTACGGAGATAGGTGTCGACCCTTCTTCAAAATCCTCACAAAGGCAGCAAAAATGGAAGGCGACCTCGGAAGGAATGATCATCCTTGGGATGAAGATTGCCAAAAAGCCTGGGAAGAACTCAAAGTCTACTTGGCCAGCCTGCCGACTCTGTGACAACCTAGGGAGGGAGAGCCCTTCGTACTCTACCTCGCCGTCACAGAAAAAGCTGTGAGCTCGGTCCTTGTGAAAGAAGAAGGGCCAAAGCAATGGCCGGTCTACTATGTCAGCAAGTCCCTGCATGGCGCCGAAGTCAGGTACCCTTTGCTTCAAAAAGCTATATATGCCTTGGTGCTTGCAGGGAGAAGGCTGCGACCATACTTTCAGGCTCGCCCCATCATCGTCCGAAGTAGTCTGCCGCTACGGGATGTCATGAAGAGGGATGATCATTCGGGAAGGCTCTCCAAGTGGTGCATAGAGCTGGGCGAACACGAAATCACGTATGAGCCTCGGAAGGCCATAAAAGCTCAAGCACTGGCATATTTTATCGCCGAAATACCCATCACTGAGGAGAGCCATTCAGATCCAAAAGAGGGTGAGCCAGAATGGACCTTGCACGTAGATGGAGCCTCAGGATCCGAACACCAGGGAGCTGGAGTAATTATCAGAGGCCCCGAATGCCTAGAAGTAACGAAGGCCTAGAAGTAATGAAGGCCATCAAGTTCAGTTTCAACGCCACCAAAAACATGGCCGAGTATGAGGCCCTGATAGTAGGATTACGCCTGGCCAGAAAAATTGGCGTGAGAAACTTGAAAGCCCATAATGATTCCCAGCTGGTGGTCCGGCAAATGGCAGGGGACTATGGCGCGAAAGACCCGACCTTGGCAAAATACCATGAGTTGGTAACAAAGCTCATTCGGGAGTTTGACGCCGTACGAATCGAAAATGTACCTCGGCGGAATAACACTGAGGCAGATTGCTTGGCGAAGTCAAAAAAATATATACCGAGGTGCTAGACCATCCGAGCATCTCAGTGCTAAGCATGACGACCTCGGGAGCAGGGTGGAAAGACCCAATCAAAAGATACCTCGCAGAGAATTTGCTCCCCGAAGACCCCGGCGATGCTGCAGGACTGCGAAGACGCTCCGGAAGATTCTTCCTGATTGGCGAAGAGTTATACCGACAGGGATATGCGAATCCGCTGCAAAAATGTGTGGATGAAGAGGATACTGAAATGGTCCTTGAGGAAGTTCACGAAGGCATGTATGGTTCACACATTGGAACTGATGCCCTTGCAGCAGTGATACTCCGCCAAAGGCTACTCCTGGCCTACCCTGGGAAAGGACGAAAGACAGTTCGACCGAAAGTGCGGTAGTTGCCAGAGACATGCAAAAATCCAGAGGGCACCCTCACAAATAGTAACCTCGGCAGACTATTCTTGGCCCTTTGGAGTCTGGAGCATAGACCCTATTGGGCCACTCCCCGCAGTACCCAGAGGCGTGAAATTCTGCGTGGTAGCAGTGGACTATTTCTCAAAATGGGTAGAGGCAGAACCACTAGCAACTATCTCGGCAAAAGAAGTGCAAAACTTCGTATGGAAGAACATCGTATGCAGGTTTACTAGTGGCTGATAATGGATCCCTGTTCATAGACAAAGGATTCCAAGAATTCACCAGCGACCTCGGAATGAAAGATGCACTTCGCCCAGTAGCTCACCCCCAAAGCAACGGGCAGGGGGAAGTATCAAATAGGACCATAAAAGATGGCCTGAAATAGAGATTGGGGGAAGCCAAGGGGAATTGGCTGGGAGAACTCCAAAGTATATTATGGAGCTACCAAACGACACCCCGAAGAGCCACAGGGGAAACTCCTTTCCCACTCATCTCCGAAACGGAGGCCATTATCCCAATAGAGATAGTTCGACCTTCGGTTCGGGTGCAAGTATTTGATGAAGGTGGTAACGACCTCGGCCTAAGAACCAATCTCGATCTGGTGGCCGAACACAGAGAAATAGTCGAGCTGAGAAGAAAAGCTTACCAACAAAGAGTGGCCGTGGCTATAAACTTACGGGCCAGGCCAAAAGAAATCAAGAAGGGAGACCTCGTTCTCCGAAAGGCCGACTTCGCACCCCGAAGGCCATCCCATGGCGTACTTGGCGCAAACTTGGAAGGACCCTATCTGGCCCTCGCCGAAACAACGAAAAGGCGTGTACAAGCTTGGCGACGTCGAAGGCATAGAATTGAAGAGCAATTGGCACTCGGGCGCCTTGAAAAAATTCTACGCTTAAGGTTGAGCGGAGGAGGTATGTTGAACAAAAAAATGTTCTAAATATATAGTAGTATTTTAAGAAAACTTCTTAAGTGCAGAAATGAACAATATTCCGTGAAAGATGCTCGCCATGATAAAGCGTAGATATGGCTTTCCAAAGTCCTTTGAGCCGCCACCCTCGAGAAAGATGGAAAACAAAAATCTCGCAGAAGTACTCGCCGTAGCCAACGCTGAGATAATTTCCCGAGCTCCCTTGAGCGAACGTTGTCGGGAAAATGGGAAGTGAAAAATCTCGCGGAAGGTTTTCCGAACTCCCTTGAGCAAAGTGAATGCTCGGGACATGGAAAAACAAAAATTTTCTGAAGGATTTCCGAAGTCCCTTGAGCAAACATGCTCGGGACAACTGGAAAAACAAAAATTTTTGACTAAAGGTTTGCCGAAGTCCCTTGAGCAATCATGTTCGGGAAAAATTGGAAATGCAAAAAGCCTGCAAAAAAGACTTAGTCAAATTTTCTCAGACTTTCCAGAATGTCTCTCGAGTAAAACGTACTCGGGACAAAGGAAGGTAAAAAAGTTTCTTTGATCGCAGGTTTTCCGAAGTCTCTTGAGCGAACGTGTTCGGGACAATGGAAATAAAGAAACTTGAAGAAACACTTAGCCAAAAAATCTCCGTTAAGAGCAAAGCTGCCTTACAATAAAGAAGTGCCCGAAGAAGGAGTACAAAAAAGAAGGGAAGGAAAAGGGGCCCTAAAGAAGCCTAAGGGTTCGCGGCGTCCTGAGAGCCACTCGTTTGTCCACCCTTTTCCGCCACCTTCCGCGCTGGAATTGGAGGAAGCTTCAGATGTTCGATCTTGGACCATTTCCACCGAGGTCCCCCAGGAATGTTTAGACCCTCTAGAAAAGAGAGGTCCAGACCTGGGAACCTCTGGAGAACCTGGTGCCGAGCGAGGCAGAAGCCGTCCTAAAACGCGACCTTGTTCATTTGATCAGACTTGTTCTTCTTAAGCTCAAGGTCGTCAAGCTCGTCCTTCAGATCCCCGACCTCCTCTTCCAGCACCTTTATCCGCTCCTCCCCCTTCGGCTCCTTCTTCAAAGACTGGACCTCGGCTTGAAGGGTTTTCTTCTCAGACAAGAGTGTGACTATGATATTCTCTCTTTTTTTGCCTTGTCTTGGAGAAGGTCTTGGTTTGCAGCGCGCAGCCCCGCCACATGATTGCGGAGGTCGGCAATCTTCAGGGAGGAGTCCGCCATCAAAACTTCCTTCTCCTTTCGGAACTCCTCCCGAAGGGTGGCAGCTTCCTCCTTCGCAGCATCTGCCAGCTGCTGGTTCTTGGCGGTCAATTCCGAGCACGTCGCTTTCGCCTTTTCTAGGGCCTCTGAGGCCGAAGCTCGGAATGCCGTCTGCCTGGCTACCCGAACTCGGAGAAAGCCGGCGTACCCCAGCAGCTGCAAAGGAGATAAAACGCAAGGTCAGTAAGAGCCAAACACTTAGGAAAAAATTGAAAGGCAAGAGTTGTGAAGGATATACCTGAGCAGCATGCTCGGTGATCTTTGCGGCAAGAGTGTTATCCCCCGGGTGGGCCGCCGCTATAGCCTTGAAGGAGGCCTCGGTGAGCACCCCCTTCGAAATCTGCTTCACCATTTCAGGACAGTCCTCGGAGTACAAGTTCATGTCCTCCGTGAATGTCCAGAAAGGCTCCTTTGGTATCTTCCCTTGCGGGACTTTGGCGTCGCGACGGGCCCTCGCCTCCGCGTGTTCGGCCGCCCAGTTCGGGGTAAGTAACTCCCCTGCAGGGCGAAAAAGAAAAACAGGTCAGAGACAAAGGCAATTCCAGAAAAAACAAAGGAAGTACACTTTGTCTGGAAACAAACCTGGCGGGACCTCGGCAACATCGTCCTCGGAGTCCTCGGCCTCCTCGGCCGAAATGCCCTTACCCTTCCGCTTGCGCCGCTCCTCGGCAGAAGGTACTTCTACCACTACATCAAGGAGGGCCTGCGATGCAGTAAGACTTTGAGGAGGGACGTCGGTTGGAGGAACCTCGGAAGCAGCAGCCTCAGACGCCGGAACCTCGGCTGTCCCAGGCTCCTCGGCAGTCTCCTCGGGAATTTCTTCTAGAGGAACCTGAGCAGCTCTCTTTGCCCGTTTCCTCGAAGGACCCGCGCCAGTAGACTTCCGCCTTCGGGAAGCCGCCTTCTTCGTTTGGTCGTCCTTCTCCACTTGGCCGGAGAAGAGGGACTTGTAATAGGCGGCAGTGTCGTCACCCATCTCTGAAAAAGGAGAGAAACATCAGCGTAAGTCCGAGGAAAAAACAGCAAAGGAGTAGAAGATAACTCACTTTCGGCAAGCGTTTCGAAAGAAATCTCCTCCTTAAGAAGCTTGACCAACCAGGAATCTTTCCCGGCAATGGCAGGAGCTGGCATCCCGAGGTCAGTCTTGTGCTCCTTTACCACCTTTAGTTCCCGAAGGACCTCTTCGGTCATCAACTTCCAGTTGATTGGAAAAGGGTAAAGGGCGCGCGGAGAGACCTCGGGATCCCAGTCAGAAACAGCCCGAATGCGGGCGTCGAAATCCGCGAACACGGGAGCCAACTCTGGGGTCAGCAGCATCCTCGGATCACCAACGTCCGCATCCAGTGTTCCCTGGGCCCATTTGATCGGAACGTCCGACCAGGCTTCAGCCATCTTCATGAAGAAGAACTTCTGTTGCCACCCCCGCCAGCTATCCTTAGTGGCGAAGGTGAACATGAATTTCTTGCTCCCGGATCCCCGAGGTAGCATGAAATAGAAGCCACCCTTCGGGACCACAGAGAGCTTGTAGTACTGCATAAAAATCCTGAAATGGGGTTCTATCCCGAAGACGCCACACATACAGAGGTAGGCGTTGAAATAGCAGAACGAGTTCGGGGGAAGCTGGTTCACCGCAATGCCATGAAATTGGCAGAACTCGCACACCATCTTCGGGGGAGGATACCGAAGACCGGCCTTCAGCTGGGCTCGGAAAACGGTAACCTCCTTACTATGGTTTGAAAATGCATAGTGGCTAGAACGAGGCAGCCTGGTAACGGCGTAAGAGGGAAGAAAGAATTTTTTCTTCCACCTCTCTAACTTCTCAAGGGTGGTGCAACAAGGATGGGCTAAAAGAGGCTGCCAGCTCTCAGGAATGGGCATTTTCGACATGAAAATGAGTTTGAAAACGGAAGAAAACAGTTTCCAGAGAAAAACTCAGAAGAACACAGGGATCAAAACGCGCTGAAAAACAAAAACCCACCGAAAGATTTGCCAAAATCTGAGGACGCCGTCGTGAAAGTTGGCTGGAAAAAAGGCTCTGATTAAGGAAGCTCCGCCACAGAAAGCAAGAAAAATGCAAGAACAGAGGCAAAGCAGAGAAAAGAGCAAAAGCGTAAGCGAAAGGGACTTATGATGAAATGGGCTATTTATAAGCCAGAGGTGGGTAACCGAAACGTCGTCATAAGTACCCTTTGGAGGCGAACCGACGCCGTAATTGCTCTCTGCACTTGAAAAGGCGCGCCCTCTGTAACCGACGCAACTCTCCTCCAATGGCAAAGCGCCACGTGTCAACTGCTGCGCAAAAATAGGGGACACGTCCTCCAAACGTCCCTTGAAAGCTGGGACACGTCTTCTGACATCCCTGGAAAACTGGGACGCGCCGCTCAGACTGACACGCTTGGCCGAACAGACCTGCAGAAACAAAAAGCAGGCTCCGCCTCGAGGACGCCAAAGAAAAGGCCAAGACCAAAGAGCCCGTGATCTTCGGGCAAAAGGCACATCCTCGGAACAGGTTATGCTTCCAAAGAGACTCCCATAGACGACCTCGGAAAGAGATGCAAAACCGAAGTCTTCCTTCGGCTTTCCAAAGGGGGGCATGTGATAGCCAAACGCTATCGCCTCTATCTGGCCGAACTCCCTGCCACAGTAATGGCCAGAAGAAGCTGGCGCTACCCGAGAAAAGGTGTGATCAGGCACCTCGGGAGATAGCCGAAGAGCTCCGAGCCCGGCACGCCAGGACACTACTCGCCCCCCCCAGGGTCGTGAACAGATCGCCTTCGGAAAAGTGGCACCAAACATAGCAAGCCGAACACGATATCCCCGAAGGCGGAACTCCCTGAAGCTGGGAACCCCCGAACTCAGGGCTTGTTTCCCGAAGAGGCTCCGTCCGTACCAAAGGACGACCTCACCCAGGGACCTCGGGAGTACGGCAGGGGTATTTATGGAAGCATTTAAGGAAGCCTCTGACACATCCATTCACAGACGCCACAAGCCGCCTCAAAAGGCGCTCTGCCACGCTGACGCCATCAAAATCACATCATGGCCCGTCTCAGCACATGGCTCAAGGTAACCTACTATCTGTCTCCTATGCCCAGAAAGTCAGGAACGTCCGACCGAACACGTGTCGCGATCTGAACGGGCTAGGCACTCCTATAAATACCAGGAGTTAATACCAGACAGGAGGTTGGTTGGCTGGCAAAATACGGCTCCCGTTACCAGGCAAAACTCCTCAGCCCTTTGTGCTATTTTCTCTGCCTTTCTCTCAGCCACCACTGACTTGGGCGTCGGAGGCTCCCCCCCCGAAAAAAAAACACTCCGGGGGCCTCCTAACCTTTTGTTTCTGAGCTTTCAGGCACTCTCCTTTGGGCTGTCCAGTCCACCAGGCGTTCTTCCTCCCAGAAGTCCCTCCACCAGTCACTATGACTATAAACGATGAGGCCCCCGGCCATCAGCTTGTATTTTTGCACATTGAGTAATGATATTTTATTAAGGCATTAATCCAGCAATTATGTTTGTTATTTTTTGTTTCTATGTAATGTAATAAACATAATTGTAACCCTAGAACAATGATATTCTTAAACGTCCCTGGTCTAGTATTATTGTGGAGCGGGTTGCAATAATACATAACGACTAGCATATGTGGAGACTAATATGAGATATGTAGTCTACATATGGGTACAAGTTGGAGAACTTGTGTACTAGACCGACCCACCATGAGAACACTACATGGATCGTTATATGAGTGTCATAAGTGATTCTCATAGTGATCATGGTATATGTAGTCCTTTGACCTAAGATCATCAAGGTTCCCTGCATGTGAGTCACATACTTTGATACTTTCCTTTGTTGCTCGTAACTGAGTGAACTTGAAGGAGGTCATTGGGTATGCCACATATCATGCAGAGGGATTTGTATGATCAAGATGGGATTTGTCCCTCCTATGCAACGGGAGTGATATCTTCGGGCCCCTTGATAGAGTAAGACTTAGAAAAATGCATGGCCATGCTCGGATGAGTTGATATACGATATCAATGTCATTATTTTAAGTTGGTCTACTCGGTAATCAAGAAACCAAAGATTGGGCTATACGAGAGTGACACATTCCATGTCTCATGCTTAGTCTTGATATCTTGGACAAAGGGACAATGGCATATATCGAGGATGATCATAAAGGTTTAGTCGAATCATCGACAATCTTGTCACTTGGGTAGCAATGATGTGTTGCTAGACACCGCTCATTGCTTATGATCATAAATGTGATTTATGATCATTGCCAACGTGGTAAGAGCCTATTGGGTCACACACATAGAGCTATTTGGATTATTAGAGTGCATGGGCTAATTATTTGGGTTATGGTTTCACAATAATTTCATATTAATAATTGGCCCAAAAGTTGAGCCATTATTAAGCCCGAAATTAAAGCCTAATTGGATTAGGGCTTTGAAACCCATTAGACCTGGAAGTTGAGTCTCACTATAAATACAACTTTTAGTGAGAAATTCGTAGGTCTCCTTGCCCTAGCCTTCCAAAAGAGACAGCTGCACTCTTCTCTTGCAATTCCTTGGAGGACGTAAGCTAGCACTGCGAGCGCAAGAGAAACGCATCTGCCGGGACACGGTGGAAGCGTGGTGATCCTGAGAGGCTCGTGTGGATACCATAGAAAGCTTGAACACGTCAACTGTTCAAGTTTGTGATTCGACTCTACAGTTGAGTGAGAGATCTCAACCAAAATTAGGTATGAAAATTTTCGAACACCCGGTTTACCCCGTTTCACTTGGATCCTGGAGAGTTTCGGTTAAATTCCGCTGTGCTGTTTGGCTCCCGAAACCCTACCAACAAGTTTGTGAATGTTTCCATTTATTCCTAAAACTAGTTGTGAATGTTTCCATTCCATTCTAAATTAAGTTGTGAATGTTTCCACTTCATTCTAAACAAGTTGTGAATGTTTCCATTTCAATCTAAACATAGTTGTGAATATTTCCCTTTCATTCTAAACAAGTTGTGAATATTTCATTTCATTCTAAACAAGTTGTGAATGTTTTCATTCACAAAATGTTGTGAATGTTTCTACTTCATTCAAACAAACAAGTTGTGAACATTTCGATTTCATTCTAAACAAGTTGTGAATGTTTCCATTTCATTTCAAACAAGTTGTGAATGTTTCCATTACATTCTAAACAAGTTGTGAATGTTTCCATTCCAAACAAGTTATGAATGTTTGAAATTCATTCAAAATAAGATGTGACTGTTTCCATTTCATTCTAAACAAGTTGTGAAGATACACATTTTATTCGAAATAAGTTTTGAATGTTTCCATTTCAATCCAAAAAGTCAAGAATCTTTCCATTTCATTCTAAATAAGTTGTGAATGTTTCCATCCTTAAATAGGCTGTGAATGTTTCCATTTCATTTCAAACTAGTTGTGAACGTTTCCATTTTAAACAAGTTGTGAATGTTTCCATTTCATTCTAAACAAGTTGTGAATGATTCCAAATTAGTTTAAACAAGTTGTGAATGTTGACATTTCAATCCAAATAGTCATTAATCTTTCCACTTTATTCTAAAAAAATTATAATTGTTTCCACTTCATTCTAAACAAGTACTAAAGGTTTTTATTACAAACAAGTTATGAATGTTTGCATTTCATTCTAAATTAGCTGTGAATGTTTCTACTTGATTTTAAACAAGTTATTAGTTTTTCCATATCATTCCAAACAAGCTGTGAATGTTTCCATTTCACTTTAAACAAGCTGTGAATGTTTCCATTTCATTCTAAACAAGATGTGAACTTGTCCATTACATTCTAAACAAGTTGTGGATGTTTCCATTTCATCCTAATCTAGTTGTGACTATTACCCTTTCATTCTAAATAGGTTGTGAACGTTTCCATTTCATTTCAAACAAGTTGTGAATGTTTCCATTTCAAATGACTTGTGAACGTTCCCATTTCATTCTAAACAAGTTATGAATCTTTCCATTTCAATTCAAACATGTTGTGATTATTTCCACATCACTCTAAGCTAGTTGTGAATGTTTCAATTTCATCCTAAACAAGTTATGAATGCTTTCATTTTATTTGAAACAAGTAGTAAGTGTTTCCATTTCACTCCAAACAAGTTGTGAATGTTTCCATTTTATGCTAAACAAGTTATAAATGTTTCCATTTTTTTTCTAAAGGAGTTGTAATTGTTTCCATTTCATTCTAAACAAGTTGTGAATGTTTCCATTTCATTCCAAACATGTTATGAATGTTTCCATTTTATTGTAAAAAAGTTATGAATGTTTCCATTGTTTGGTTTTGGGAGCCAAACAAACGCAGTAGAATAAAACTGAAACCCTCAACAATCCAAGTAGAACACGGTAAATCGAGTGTTTGAAAATTTTATGCCTACTTCAATTGAGATCTTTCACCCAACTGTTAAATAGAATCACAAAACTTGAATAGTTGACGTGTTAAAGCTCTCTATGTTATCCACACGAGCCCCTCGGGATCACCATGCCTCCACCAAGTCCCTGCATATGCATTCCTTTAGCTCCCACTTAGCTAGCTTGCATCCTCCAAGGAATGGCAAGAAGAAAGTATGGCTGGAAGCCTCAAAACCCTTCTGATTTCATCCTTAGGGAGGCTATGGCAAGAGCTACAAAATTCTCACTATATGATGTATTTATAATGAGACTCAACTCCCAAGCCTAATGGTTTTCAAAACCCTAATTCAATTAGGGTTAATTTCAAGCTTAATTAATGGCTCAACCTTTAGGCCAATTATTAATCCAAAATTATTACAAGATCAAAACCCAAACAATTTCATGCATTCACAAACAATGAGTGGTGTCTACTTCCTAGCAACACATCATTGCTACTCAAGTGACAAGATATCCATGTTGGTGATTCCACTAAACCATTATGATCATTATCATTATATGCCAGTTGTCCATTTGTCCAAGATATCAAGACCAAGTTTGTGACATAGTTGTGTCACTCTAAACAAGTTGTGAATGTTTCTATTCATCTTCATTCCAAACTAGTTGTGAATGTTTCCATTTCATCCAAACTAGTTGTGAATGTTTCCATTGCATTCTAAAACAAGTTGTGAATGTTTCCATAACGCTCACTAATGAGTTGTGAATGTTTCCATTTCATTCCAAACAAGTTGTGAATGTTTCCATTTCATTCCAAACAAGTTGTGAATGTTTCCATTTCATTCCAAACTAGTTGTGAATGTTTCCATTTCCTTCCAAACTTGTTGTGAATGTTTCCATTTCATTCCAAACAAGTTGTGAATGTTTCCATTTCATTCCAAACAAGTTGTGAATGTTTCCATTTCTTTCCAAACTAGTTGTGAATGTTTCCATTTCATTCCAAACAAGTTGTGAATATGTTTCATTTCATTCCAAACTTGTTGTGAATGTTTCCATTTCATTCCAAACTAGTTGTGAATGTTTCCATTTCATTCCAAACTTGTTGTGAATGTTTCCATTTCATTCCAAACTAGTTGTGAATGTTTCCATTTCATTCCAAACTAGTTGTGAATGTTTCCATTTCATTCCAAACAAGTTGTGAATGTTTCCATTTCATTCCAAACAAGTTGTGAATGTTTCCATTTCATTCCAAACTTGTTGTAAATGTTTCCATTTCATTCCAAACTAGTTGTGAATGTTTCCATTTCATTCCAAACTAGTTGTGAATGTTTCCATTTCATTCCAAACAAGTTGTGAATGTTTCCATTTCATTCCAAACTAGTTGTGGGAATGTTTCTCTTTCCATTCTAAACAAGTTGTGAATGTTTCCCTTTATTTCCAACATGTTGTTGAATGTTTCCATTTTCATTTCCAAAAACAACTTGTGAAGTGTTTTCAGTTCATTCCTAATAGGTTGGGAATGTTTCCATTGCATTCAAAACATAGTTGTGGATGTTTCCATTTCATCTCCAAACTAGTTGTGAATGTTTCCATTTATTTTCCAACACAACGGTTGTGAATGTTTGCATTTCATTCCAAACAAGTTGTGAATGGTTGCATTTTTCCAACATTATTCCAAAACAAGTAGTGAAAGTTTCCATTTCATTCCAAAAACAAAGTTGGTGAAATGTTTCCATTTCATTCCAAATTAGTTGTTAATGTTTTTATTTCATTTCAAAACTAGTTGTGAATTTTTTGATTTCATTCAAAACTAGTTGTGAGTATTTACACTTTATTCCAAACTTGTTGTGACTGTTTCCATTGATTCATTCCATTCAACGTTGTGTGAATGTTTCTATTTCGTTCCAAACTAGTTGTGAATTGTTTCCATTTCATTGCAAACTTGTTGTGCATGTTTCCATTTCATTCCAAATAAGTGTTAATGTTCCAATATCATTCCAAACCAGTTGTGAATGTTTCCATTTCATTCCAAAACACGTTGTGAATGTTTCCATTTCATGTCCAAACTAGTTGTGAATGTTTTCCATTTCATTCCAAAAGTAGTTGTGAATGTTTCCATTTCTTTTTCTTTCCAAACAACAAGTTGTGAATGTTTCCATTTCGTTCCAAACAAGTTGTGGATGTTTCCATTTCATTCCAACCAAGTTGTGAATGCTTTCCTTTTTCATTCCAAACTATGTTGTGAAATGTTTCCATTTCATTCGAATAACTAAGTTGTTGAATGTTTCTATTTCAATTCATCCAAACTTGTTGTGAATGTTTCCATTTCATGTTTTCCAAACTAGTTGTGAATTTCCATTTCCAATTTCTTTCGAAAACTAGTTGTTGAATGTTTCCCATTTTTTAATATTCCAAACAAAGTTGTGAATGTTTCAATTTAATTCCATACAAGTTGTGAATGTTTTCATTTCAATTTCCAAACTTGTTGTGAAAGTTTCAATTTCATTCCCAACAACTAGTGGTGGAACTGTTTCCGGTTTCATGATTCAAAACTAAGGTGGTAAATGGTTTCCATTTCTTTCTAAAAAAACTAGTTGTGAATGTTTCAATTGGGCGATTAGTCAACTGAGTTGTGAATGTTTCCCTTCTTTCCAAACATGTTGTGAATGTTTTGCATTTAATTCCAAACAAAGTTGTGGATGTTTCCTTTTCTTTCCAAACAAGGTTGTTGATGTTTCTTTTTCAATTCCAAAGTTGGTGTGAATGTTTCCATTTCATTCAAACTAGTTTGAATGTTTCCATTCCAATGTAAACAGGTTTTGAATGTTTTTTTTTTTTCTTTCCAAACTAAGTTGTGAATGTTTTCCTTTTCATTCCAAACAAGTTGTGAAGGTTTTCCAATTTCAATCCAAACAAGTTTGCAATGTTTCCATTTCATTCCCAAACTAGTTGTGAATGTTTTCCATTTCATTCCAAACTAGTTGTGAATGTTTCATTTTCATTCCAAACAAGTTGTGAATGATTCCATTTCATTACAAACTAGTTGTGAATGTTTTCCATTTCATTTCCAAACTAGTTGTGAATGTTTGTTTCCATTTCCAAACAATGTTGTGAATGTTTCCATTTCATTCAAAACTAAGTTGTGAATGTTTCCATTTTCATTCCAAACTAGTTGTGAATGTTTTCCATTTCATTCCAAAGTAGTTGTGAATGTTTCCATTCATTCCAACTAGTTGTGAATGTTTCCATTTCATTCCAAACAAGTTGTGAATGTTTCCATTTCAATTCCAAACAAGTTTTGTGAAGGTTTTCCATTTCATTCCAAACTAGTTGTGAATGTTTCCATTTCATTCCAAACAAGTTGTGAATGTTTCCTTTTCATTCCAAACTAGTTGTGGAATGTTTCCTTTTGCATTCCATTCCAAACAAGTTGTGAATGTTTTCCTTCATTCCAAACAAGTTGTGAATGTTTCCATTTCATTCCAAACTAGTTGTGAATGTTTCCATTTCATTCCAAACTTGTTGTGAATGTTTCCTTTTCATTCCAAAACTAGTTGTGAGTGTTTCTATTTCATTCCAAACAAGTTGTGAATGTTTCCATTTCATTCCAAACAAGTTGTGAATATTTCCATTTCATTCCAAACTTGTTGTGAATGTTTCCATTTCATTCCAAACTAGTTGTGAATGTTTCCATTTCATTCCAAACTAGTTGTGAATGTTTCCATTTCATTCCAAACTAGTTGTGAATGTTTCCATTTCATTCCAAAACATGTTGTGAATGCTTCCATTTCATTCCAAACAAGTTGTGAATGTTTCCATTTCATTCCAAAAAAGTTGTGAATGTTTCCATTTCATTCCAAACAAGTTGTGAATGTTTCCATTTCATTCCAAACAAGTTGTGAATGTTTCCATTTCATTCCAAACTAGTTGTGAATGTTTCCATTTCATTCCAAACAAGTTGTGAATGTTTGCATTTCATTCCAAACTTGTTGTGAATGTTTCCATTTCATTCCAAACAAGTTGTGAATGTTTCCATTTCATTCCAAACTAGTTGTGAAGTGTTTTTAACATTTTCCATTTCATTCCAAACAAGTTGTGAATGTTTCCATTAGACATTCCAAACAAGTTGTGAATGTTTCCATTTCATTCCAAAACAAGTTGTGAATGTTTCCATTTGCCCATTCCAAACTATTTGTGAATGTGTTCCATTTCATTCCAAACTAGTTGTGAATGTTTTCATTTCATTCCAAACAAGTTGTGAATGTTTTCCATTTCATTCCAAAACTATTTTTGTGAATGTTTTCCATTTCATTCCAAACAAGTTGTGAATGTTTCCATTTCATTCCAAACAAGTTGTGAATGTTTCCATTTCATTCCAAACTAGTTGTGAATGTTTCCATTTCATTCCAAACAAGTTGTGAATGTTTCCATTTCATTCCAAACTAGTTGTGAATGTTTCCATTTTATTCCAAACAAGTTGTGAATGTTTCCATTTCATTCCAAACTAGTTGTGAATGTTTCCATTTCATTCCAAACTAGTTGTGAATGTTTCCATTTCATTCCAAACTAGTTTTGAATGTTTCCATTTCATTCGTTGTGAATGTTTCCATTTCATTCCAAACAAGTTGTGAATGTTTCCATTTGAATTCCAAACTAGTTGTGAATGTTTCCATTTCATTCCAAACAAGTTGTGAATGTTTCCATTTCATTCCAAACAAGTTGTGAATGTTTCCATTTCATTCCAAACTAGTTGTGAATGTTTCCATTTCATTCCAAACTAGTTGTGAATGTTTCCATTTCATTCCAAACAAGTTGTGAATGTTTCCATTTCATTCCAAACTAGTTGTGAATGTTTCCATTTCATTTCCAAACTAGTTGTGAATGTTTCCATTTCATTCCAAACTAGTTGTGAATGTTTCCATTTCATTCCAAACAAGTTGTGAATGTTTCCATTTCATTCCAAACAGTTGTGAATGTTTTCCATTTCATTCCAAACAAGTTGTGAATGTTTCCATTTCATTCCAAACAAGTTGTGAATGTTTTCCATTTCATTCCAAAACTAGTTGTGAATGTTTCCATTTCATTCCAAACAAGTTGTGAATGTTTCCATTTCATTCCAAACAAGTTGTGAATGTTTCATTTCATTCCAAACTAGTTGTGAATGTTTCCATTTCATTCCAAACAAGTTGTGAATGTTTCCATTTCATTCCAAACAAGTTGTGAATGTTTCCATTTCATTCCAAACAAGTTGTGAATGTTTCCATTTCATTCCAAACAAGTTGTGAATGTTTCCATTTCATTCCAAACAAGTTGTGAATGTTTCCATTTCATTCCAAACAAGTTGTGAATGTTTCCATTTCATTCAAACAAGTTGTGAATGTTTCCATTTCATTCCAAAACAAGTTGTGAATGTTTCCATTTCATTCCAAACAAGTTGTGAATGTTTCCATTTTTCAGTTTGAAAACAAGTTGTGAATGTTTCCATTTCATTCCAAACAAGTTGTGAATGTTTCCATTTCATTCCAAACAAGTTGTGAATGTTTCCATTTCATTCCAAACAAGTTGTGAATGTTTCCATTTCATTCCAAACAAGTTGTGAATGTTTCCATTTCATTCCAAACTAGTTGTGAATGTTTCCATTTCATTCCAAACAAGTTGTGAATGTTTCCATTTCATCCAAAACAAGTTGTGAATGTTTCCATTTCATTCCAAACTAGTTGTGAATGTTTCCATTTCATTCCAAACAAGTTGTGAATGTTTCCATTTCATTCCAAACTAGTTGTGAATGTTTCCATTTCATTCCAAACTAGTTGTGAATGTTTCCATTTCATTCCAAACAAGTTGTGAATGTTTCCATTTCATTCCAAACAAGTTGTGAATGTTTTTTCATTCCCAAAACAAGTTGTGAATGTTTCCATTTCATTCCAAACAAGTTGTGAATGTTTCCATTTCATTCCAAACAAGTTGTGAATGTTTCCATTTCATTCCAAACAAGTTGTGAATGTTTCCATTTCATTCCAAACAAGTTGTGAATGTTTCCATTTCATTCCAAACAAGTTGTGAATGTTTCCATTTCATTCCAAACAAGTTGTGAATGTTTCCATTTCATTCCAAACTAGTTGTGAATGTTTCCATTTCATTCCAAACAAGTTGTGAATGTTTCCATTTCATTCCAAACAAGTTGTGAATGTTTCCATTTCATTCCAAACAAGTTGTGTGAATGTTGTCCATGTTTTCATTCCAAACAAGTTGTGAATGTTTCCATTTCATTCCAAACAAGTTGTGAATGTTTCCATTTCATTCCAAACAAGTTGTGAATGTTTCCATTTCATTCCAAACAAGTTGTGAATGTTTCCATTTCATTCCAAACAAGTTGTGAATGTTTCCATTTCATTCAAAACAAGTTGTGAATGTTTCCATTTCATTCCAAACAAGTTGTGAATGTTTTCCATTTCATTCCAAACAAGTTGTGAATGTTTCCATTTCATTCCAAACAAGTTGTGAATGTTTCCATTTCATTCCAAACAAGTTGTGAATGTTTCCATTTCATTCCAAACAAGTTGTGAATGTTTCCATTTCATTCCAAACAAGTTGTGAATGTTTCCATTTCATTTCAAACTAGTTGTGAATGTTTCCATTTCATTCCAAACAAGTTGTGAATGTTTCCATTTCATTCCAAACAAGTTGTGAATGTTTCCATTTCATTCCAAACAAGTTGTGAATGTTTCCATTTCATTTCAAAACTAGTTGTGAATGTTTCCATTTCATTCCAAACAAGTTGTGAATGTTTCCATTTCATTCCAAACAAGTTGTGAATGTTTCCATTTCATTCCAAACAAGTTGTGAATGTTTCCATTTCATTCCAAACAAGTTGTGAATGTTTCCATTTCATTCCAAACTAGTTGTGAATGTTTCCATTTCATTCCAAACAAGTTGTGAATGTTTCCATTTTCATTCAAACAAGTTGTGAATGTTTCCATTTCATTCCAAACAAGTTGTGAATGTTTCCATTTCATTCCAAACAAGTTGTGAATGTTTCCATTTCATTCCAAACTAGTTGTGAATGTTTCCATTTCATTCCAAACAAGTTGTGAATGTTTCCATTTCATTCCAAACAAGTTGTGAATGTTTCCATTTCATTCCAAACAAGTTGTGAATGTTTCCATTTCATTCCAAACTAGTTGTGAATGTTTCCATTTCATTCCAAACTAGTTGTGAATGTTTCCATTTCATTCCAAACTAGTTGTGAATGTTTCCATTTCATTCCAAACAAGTTGTGAATGTTTCCATTTCATTCCAAACAAGTTGTGAATGTTTCCATTTCATTCCAAACAAGTTGTGAATGTTTCCATTTCATTCCAAACAAGTTGTGAATGTTTCCATTTCATTCCAAACTAGTTGTGAATGTTTCCATTTCATTCCAAACAAGTTGTGAATGTTTCCATTTCATTCCAAACAAGTTGTGAATGTTTCCATTTCATTCCAAACAAGTTGTGAATGTTTCCATTCCAAACTAGTTGTGAATGTTTCCATTTCATTCCAAACAAGTTGTGAATGTTTCCATTTCATTCCAAACTAGTTGTGAATGTTTCCATTTCATTCCAAACAAGTTGTGAATGTTTCCATTTCATTCCAAACAAGTTGTGAATGTTTCCATTTCATTCCAAACAAGTTGTGAATGTTTCCATTTCATTCCAAACAAGTTGTGAATGTTTCCATTTCATTCCAAACAAGTTGTGAATGTTTCCATTTCATTCCAAACTAGTTGTGAATGTTTCCATTTCATTCCAAACAAGTTGTGAATGTTTCCATTTCATTCCAAACAAGTTGTGAATGTTTCCATTTCATTCCAAACAAGTTGTGAATGTTTCCATTTCATTCCAAACAAGTTGTGAATGTTTCCATTTCATTCCAAACAAGTTGTGAATGTTTCCATTTCATTCCAAAACTTGTTGTGAATGTTTCCATTTCATTCCAAACAAGTTGTGAATGTTTCCATTTCATTCCAAACAAGTTGTGAATGTTTCCATTTCATTCTAAAACAAGTTGTGAATGTTTCCATTTCATTCCAAAACAAGTTGTGAATGTTTTTTCATTTCATTCCAAACAAGTTGTGAATGTTTCCATTTCATTCCAAACAAGTTGTGAATGTTTCCATTTCATTCCAAACAAGTTGTGAATGTTTCCATTTCATTCCAAACAAGTTGTGAATGTTTCCATTTCATTCCAAACAAGTTGTGAATGTTTCCATTTCATTCCAAACTAGTTGTGAATGTTTCCATTTCATTCCAAACAAGTTGTGAATGTTTCCATTTCATTCCAAACAAGTTGTGAATGTTTCCATTTCATTCCAAACAAGTTGTGAATGTTTCCATTTTCATTCCAAACTAGTTGTGAATGTTTTCCATTCCAAACTAGTTGTGAATTCCAAACTAGTTGTGAATGTTTCCATTTCATTCCAAACAAGTTGTGAATGTTTCCATTTCATTCCAAACTAGTTGTGAATGTTTCCATTTCATTCCAAACTAGTTGTGAATGTTTCCATTTCATTCCAAACTAGTTGTGAATGTTTCCATTTCATTCCAAACAAGTTGTGAATGTTTCCATTTCAATTCCAAACTTCCATTTGTGAAATTTCCATTTCATTCCAAACAAGTTGTGAATGTTTCCATTTCATTCCAAACTAGTTGTGAATGTTTCCATTTCATTCCAAACAAGTTGTGAATGTTTCCATTTCATTCCAAACAAGTTGTGAATGTTTCCATTTCATTCCAAACAAGTTGTGAATGTTTCCATTTCATTCCAAACAAGTTGTGAATGTTTCCATTTCATTCCAAACAAGTTGTGAATGTTTCCATTTCATTCCAAACAAGTTGTGAATGTTTCCATTTCATTCCAAACAAGTTGTGAATGTTTCCATTTCATTCCAAACTAGTTGTGAATGTTTCCATTTCATTCCAAACAAGTTGTGAATGTTTTCATTTCATTCCAAACAAGTTGTGAATGTTTCCATTTCATTCCAAACAAGTTGTGAATGTTTCCATTTCATTCCAAACAAGTTGTGAATGTTTCCATTTCTTTCCAAACTAGTTGTGAATGTTTCCATTTCATTCCAAACAAGTTGTGAATGTTTCCATTTCATTCCAAACAAGTTGTGAATGTTTCCATTTCATTCCAAACAAGTTGTGAATGTTTCCATTTCATTCCAAACAAGTTGTGAATGTTTCCATTTCATTCCAAACAAGTTGTGAATGTTTCCATTTCATTCCAAACAAGTTGTGAATGTTTCCATTTCATTCCAAACAAGTTGTGAATGTTTCCATTTCATTCCAAACAAGTTGTGAATGTTTCCATTTCATTCCAAACAAGTTGTGAATGTTTCCATTTCATTCCAAACAAGTTGTGAATGTTTCCATTTCATTCCAAACAAGTTGTGAATGTTTCCATTTCATTCCAAAACAAGTTGTGAATGTTTCCATTTCATTTCCAAACAAGTTGTGAATGTTTCCATTTCATTCCAAACAAGTTGTGAATGTTTCCATTTCATTCCAAACAAGTTGTGAATGTTTCCATTTCATTCCAAACAAGTTGTGAATGTTTCCATTTCATTCCAAAAAAGTTGTGAATGAATGTTTCCATTTCATTCCAAACAAGTTGTGAATGTTTCCATTTCATTCCAAACAAGTTGTGAATGTTTCCATTTCATTCCAAACAAGTTGTGAATGTTTCCATTTCATTCCAAACAAGTTGTGAATGTGTTTCCATTTCATTCCAAACAAGTTGTGAATGTTTCCATTTCATTCCAAACAAGTTGTGAATGTTTCCATTTCATTCCAAACAAGTTGTGAATGTTTCCATTTCATTCCAAACAAGTTGTGAATGTTTCCATTTCATTCCAAACAAGTTGTGAATGTTTCCATTTCATTCCAAACTAGTTGTGAATGTTTCCATTTCATTCCAAACAAGTTGTGAATGTTTCCATTTCATTCCAAACAAGTTGTGAATGTTTCCATTTCATTCCAAACAAGTTGTGAATGTTTCCATTTCATTCCAAACAAGTTGTGAATGTTTCCATTTCATTCCAAACAAGTTGTGATGTTTGTTTTCATTTCAATTGTGAAACTAAGTTGTGAATGTTTCCATTTCATTCCAAACAAGTTGTGAATGTTTCCATTTCATTCCAAACAAGTTGTGAATGTTTCCATTTCATTCCAAACAAGTTGTGAATGTTTCCATTTCATTCCAAACAAGTTGTGAATGTTTCCATTTCATTCCAAACAAGTTGTGAATGTTTCCATTTCATTTCCAAACTAGTTGTGAATGTTTCCATTTCATTCCAAACTAAGTTGTGAATGTTTCCATTTCATTCCAAACAAGTTGTGAATGTTTCCATTTCATTCCAAACAAGTTGTGAATGTTTCCATTTCATTCCAAACAAGTTGTGAATCCATTTTTCCATTTCATTCCATTTCCAAACAAGTTGTGAATGTTTCCATTTCATTCCAAACAAGTTGTGAATGTTTCCATTTCATTCCAAACTAGTTGTGAATGTTTCCATTTCATTCCAAACAAGTTGTGAATGTTTCCATTTCTCATTCCAAACTAGTTGTGAATGTTTCCATTTCATTCCAAACAAGTTGTGAATGTTTCCATTTCATTCCAAACAAGTTGTGAATGTTTCCATTTCATTTCAAACAAGTTGTGAATGTTTCCATTTCATTCCAAACAAGTTGTGAATGTTTCCATTTCATTCCAAACAAGTTGTGAATGTTTCCATTTCATTCCAAACAAGTTGTGAATGTTTCCATTTCATTCCAAACAAGTTGTGAAATGTTTCCATTTCATTCCAAACAAGTTGTGAATGTTTCCATTTCATTCCAAACAAGTTGTGAATGTTTCCATTTCATTCCAAACAAGTTGTGAATGTTTCCATTTCATTCCAAACAAGTTGTGAATGTTTCCATTTCATTCCAAACAAGTTGTGAATGTTTCCATTTCATTCCAAACAAGTTGTGAATGTTTCCATTTCATTCCAAACAAGTTGTGAATGTTTCCATTTCATTCCAAACAAGTTGTGAATGTTTCCATTTCATTCCAAACAAGTTGTGAATGTTTCCATTTCATTCCAAACAAGTTGTGAATGTTTCCATTTCATTCCAAACAAGTTGTGAATGTTTCCATTTCATTCCAAACAAGTTGTGAATGTTTCCATTTCATTCCAAACAAGTTGTGAATGTTTCCATTTCATTCCAAACAAGTTGTGAATGTTTCCATTTCATTCCAAACAAGTTGTGAATGTTTCCATTTCATTCCAAACAAGTTGTGAATGTTTCCATTTCATTCCAAACAAGTTGTGAATGTTTCCATTTCATTCCAAACAAGTTGTGAATGTTTCCATTTCATTCAAACTAGTTGTGAATGTTTCCATTTCATTCCAAACAAGTTGTGAATGTTTCCATTTCATTCCAAACAAGTTGTGAATGTTTCCATTTCATTCCAAACAAGTTGTGAATGTTTCCATTTCATTCCAAACAAGTTGTGAATGTTTCCATTTCATTCCAAACAAGTTGTGAATGTTTCCATTTCATTCCAAACTAGTTGTGAATGTTTCCATTTCATTCCAAACTAGTTGTGAATGTTTCCATTTCATTCCAAAAACAAGTTGTGAATGTTTCCATTTCATTCCAAACAAGTTGTGAATGTTTCCATTTCATTCCAAACAAGTTGTGAATGTTTCCATTTCATTCCAAACAAGTTGTGAATGTTTCCATTTCATTCCAAACAAGTTGTGAATGTTTCCATTTCATTCCAAACAAGTTGTGAATGTTTCCATTTCATTCCAAACAAGTTGTGAATGTTTCCATTTCATTCCAAAACTAGTTGTGAATGTTTCCATTTCATTCCAAACTAGTTGTGAATGTTTCCATTTCATTCCAAACAAGTTGTGAATGTTTCCATTTCATTCCAAACAAGTTGTGAATGTTTCCATTTCATTCCAAACAAGTTGTGAATGTATTCCATTTCATTCCAAACAAGTTGTGAATGTTTCCATTTCATTCCAAACTAGTTGTGAATGTTTCCATTTCATTCCAAACAAGTTGTGAATGTTTCCATTTCATTCCAAACAAGTTGTGAATGTTTCCATTTCATTCCAAACAAGTTGTGAATGTTTCCATTTCATTCCAAACAAGTTGTGAATGTTTCCATTTCATTCCAAACAAGTTGTGAATGTTTCCATTTCATTCCAAACAAGTTGTGAATGTTTCCATTTCATTCCAAACAAGTTGTGAATGTTTCCATTTCATTCAAAAACAAGTTGTGAATGTTTCCATTTCATTCCAAACAAGTTGTGAATGTTTCCATTTCATTCCAAACAAGTTGTGAATGTTTCCATTTCATTCCAAACTAGTTGTGAATGTTTCCATTTCATTCCAAACAAGTTGTGAATGTTTCCATTTCATTCCAAACAAGTTGTGAATGTTTCCATTTCATTCCAAACAAGTTGTGAATGTTTCCATCCATATTCATTCCAAACAAGTTGTGAATGTTTCCATTTCATTCCAAACAAGTTGTGAATGTTTCCAGTTTTCATTTCCAAACAAGTTGTGAATGTTTCCATTTCATTTCATTCCAAACAAGTTGTGAATGTTTCCATTTCATTCCAAACAAGTTGTGAATGTTTCCATTTCATTCCAAACAAGTTGTGAATGTTTCCATTTCATTCCAAACAAGTTGTGAATGTTTCCATTTCATTCCAAACAAGTTGTGAATGTTTCCATTTCATTCCAAACAAGTTGTGAATGTTTCCATTTCATTCCAAACAAGTTGTGAATGTTTCCATTTCATTCCAAACAAGTTGTGAATGTTTCCATTTCATTCCAAACAAGTTGTGAATGTTTCCATTTCATTCAAAAACAAGTTGTGAATGTTTCCATTTCATTCCAAACAAGTTTGTGAATGTTTTCATTTCATTCCAAACAAGTTGTGAATGTTTTCCATTTCATTCCAAACTAGTTGTGAATGTTTCCATTTCATTCCAAACTAGTTGTGAATGTTTCCATTTCATTCCAAACTAGTTGTGAATGTTTCCATTTCATTTCCAAACAAGTTGTGAATGTTTCCATTTCATTCCAAACTAGTTGTGAATGTTTCCATTTCATTCCAAACTAGTTGTGAATGTTTCCATTTCATTCCAAACAAGTTGTGAATGTTTCCATTTCATTCCAAACTAGTTGTGAATGTTTCCATTTCATTCCAAACAAGTTGTGAATGTTTCCATTTCATTCCAAACAAGTTGTGAATGTTTCCATTTCATTCCAAACAAGTTGTGAATGTTTCCATTTCATTCCAAACAAGTTGTGAATGTTTCCATTTCCATTCCAAACAAGTTGTGAATGTTTCCATTTCATTCCAAACAAGTTGTGAATGTTTCCATTTCATTCCAAACAAGTTGTGAATGTTTCCATTTCATTCCAAACAAGTTGTGAATGTTTTCATTTCATTCCAAACAAGTTGTGAATGTTTCCATTTCATTCCAAACAAGTTGTGAATGTTTCCATTTCATTCCTCCAAACAAGTTGTGAATGTTTCCATTTCATTCCAAACAAGTTGTGAATGTTTCCATTTCATTCCAAACAAGTTGTGAATGTTTCCATTTCATTCCAAACAAGTTGTGAATGTTTCCATTTCATTCCAAACAAGTTGTGAATGTTTCCATTTCATTCCAAACTAGTTGTGAATGTTTCCATTTCATTCATTCCAAACAAGTTGTGAATGTTTCCATTTCATTCCAAACAAGTTGTGAATGTTTCCATTTCATTCCAAACAAGTTGTGAATGTTTCCATTTCATTCTAAACAAGTTGTGAATGTTTCCATTTCATTCCAAACAAGTTGTGAATGTTTCCAGTTTTCATTCCAAACAAGTTGTGAATGTTTCCATTTCATTCTAAACAAGTTGTGAATGTTTCCATTTCTAAACAAGTTGTGAATGTTTCCATTTCATTCCAAACAAGTTGTGAATGTTTCCATTTCATTCCAAACAAGTTGTGTGAATGTTTCCATTTCATTCCAAACAAGTTGTGAATGTTCCATTTGTGAATTTTAAACAAGTTGTGAATGTTTCCATTTCATTCCAAACAAGTTGTGAATGTTTCCATTTCATTCCAAACAAGTTTGTGAATGTTTCCATTTCATTCCAAACAAGTTGTGAATGTTTCATTTCATTCAAACAAGTTGTGAATGTTTCCATTTCATTCCAAACAAGTTGTGAATGTTTCCATTTCATTCCAAACAAGTTGTGAATGTTTCCATTTCATTCCAAACTAGTTGTGAATGTTTCCATTTCATTCCAAACAAGTTGTGAATGTTTCCATTTCATTCTAAACAAGTTGTGAATGTTTTTTCATTCCAAACAAGTTGTGAATGTTTCCATTTCATTCCAAACTAGTTGTGAATGTTTCCATTTCATTCCAAACAAGTTGTGAATGTTTCCATTTCATTCCAAACAAGTTGTGAATGTTTCCATTTCATTCCAAACAAGTTGTGAATGTTTTCATTTTCATTCCAAACTAGTTGTGAATGTTTCCATTTCATTCCAAACTAGTTGTGAATGTTTCCATTTCATTTCCAAACAAGTTGTGAATGTTTCCATTTTCAAATTGTCCAAATTTCATTGTAAATGTTTTGAATGTTTCCATTTCATTCCAAACAAGTTGTGAATGTTTCCATTTCATTCAAACAAGTTGTGAATGTTTCCATTTCATTCCAAACAAGTTGTGAATGTTTCCATTTCATTCCAAACAAGTTGTGAATGTTTCCATTTCATTCCAAACAAGTTGTGAATGTTTCCATTTCATTCCAAACAAGTTGTGAATGTTTCCATTTCATTCCAAACAAGTTGTTGTGATTGTTTCCATTTCATTCCAAACAAGTTGTGATTGTTTCCATTTCATTCCAAACTAGTTGTGAATGTTTCCATTTCATTCCAAACAAGTTGTGAATGTTTCCATTTCAATTCCAAACAAGTTGTGAATGTTTCCATTTCATTCCAAACAAGTTGTGAATGTTTCCATTTCATTCCAAACAAGTTGTGAATGTTTCCATTTCATTCCAAACTAGTTGTGAATGTTTCCATTTCATTCCAAACAAGTTGTGAATGTTTCCATTTCATTTCAAAACAAGTTGTGAATGTTTCCATTTCATTCCAAACAAGTTGTGAATGTTTCCATTTCATTCCAAACAAGTTGTGAATGTTTCCATTTCATTCCAAACAAGTTGTGAATGTTTCCATTTCATTCCAAACAAGTTGTGAATGTTTCCATTTCATTCCAAACAAGTTGTGAATGTTTCCATTTCATTCCAAACAAGTTGTGAATGTTTCCATTTCATTCTAAACAAGTTGTGAATGTTTCCATTTCATTCCAAACAAGTTGTGAATGTTTCCATTTCATTCCAAACAAGTTTGTGAATGTTTCCATTTCATTCCAAACAAGTTGTGAATGTTTCCATTTCATTCCAAACAAGTTCCAAAATGTTTTTCATTTCATTCCAAACAAGTTGTGAATGTTTCATTTCATTCCAAACAAGTTGTGAATGTTTCCATTTCATTCCAAACATGTTGTGAATGTTTCCATTTCATTCCAAACAAGTTGTGAATGTTTCCATTTCATTCCAAACTAGTTGTGAATGTTTCCATTTCATTCCAAACAAGTTGTGAATGTTTCCATTTCATTCCAAACAAGTTGTGAATGTTTCCATTTCATTCCAAACAAGTTGTGAATGTTTCCATTTCATTCCAAACAAGTTGTGAATGTTTCCATTTCATTCCAAACCAGTTGTGAATGTTTCCATTTCATTCCAAACAAGTTGTGAATGTTTCCATTTCATTCCAAACAAGTTGTGAATGTTTCCATTTCATTCCAAACAAGTTGTGAATGTTTCCATTTCATTCCAAACAAGTTGTGAATGTTTCCATTTCATTCTAAACAAGTTGTGAATGTTTCCATTTCATTCCAACATAGTTGTGGATGTTTCCATTCATTCCAAACTTGTTGTGAAGGTTTTTGTTTCATTCCAAAGTAGTTGTGAATGTTTCCATTTCATTCCAAACTAGTTGTGAATGTTTCCATTTCATTCCAAACTAGTTGTGAATGTTTCCATTTCATTCCAAACAAGTTGTGAATGTTTCCATTTCATTCCAAACTAGTTGTGAATGTTTCCATTTCATTCCAAACAAGTTGTGAATGTTTCCATTTCATTCCAAACAAGTTGTGAATGTTTCCATTTCATTCCAAACAAGTTGTGAATGTTTCCATTTCATTCCAAACAAGTTGTGAATGTTTCCATTTCATTCCAAACAAGTTGTGAATGTTTCCATTTCATTCCAAACAAGTTGTGAATGTTTTCATTTCAAACAAGTTGTGAATGTTTCCATTTCATTCCAAACAAGTTGTGAATGTTTCCATTTCATTCCAAACAAGTTGTGAATGTTTCCATTTCATTCCAAACTAGTTGTGAATGTTTCCATTTCATTCCAAACAAGTTGTGAATGTTTCCATTTCATTCCAAACAAGTTGTGAATGTTTCCATTTCATTCCAAACAAGTTGTGAATGTTTCCATTTCATTCCAAACAAGTTGTGAATGTTTTCATTTCATTCCAAAACAAGTTGTGAATGTTTCCATTTCATTCCAAACAAGTTGTGAATGTTTCCATTTCATTCCAAACAAGTTGTGAATGTTTCCATTTCATTCCAAACTAGTTGTGAATGTTTCCATTTCTTTCCAAACTAGTTGTGAATGTTTCCATTTCATTCCAAACAAGTTGTGAATGTTTCCATTTCATTCCAAACAAGTTGTGAATGTTTCCATTTCATTCCAAACAAGTTGTGAATGTTTCCATTTCATTCCAAACAAGTTGTGAATGTTTCCATTTCATTCCAAACTAGTTGTGAATGTTTCCATTTCATTCTAAACAAGTTGTGAATGTTTCCATTTCATTCCAAACAAGTTGTGAATGTTTCCATTTCATTCCAAACAAGTTGTGAATGTTTCCATTTCATTCCAAACAAGTTGTGAATGTTTCCATTTCATTCCAAACTTGTTATGAATGTTTCCATTTCATTCCAAACAAGTTGTGAATGTTTCCATTTCATTCCAAACAAGTTGTGAATGTTTCCATTTCATTCCAAACAAGTTGTGAATGTTTCCATTTCATTCCAAACAAGTTGTGAATGTTTCCATTTCATTCCAAACAAGTTGTGAATGTTTCCATTTCATTCCAAACAAGTTGTGAATGTATTCTTTTCCAGTTTCATTCCAAACAAGTTGTGAATGTTTCCATTTCATTCTAAACAAGTTGTGAATGTTTCCATTTCATTCCAAACAAGTTGTGAATGTTTCCATTTCATTCCAAACAAGTTGTGAATGTTTCCATTTCATTCTAAACTTTGTGAATGTTTCCATTTCATTCAAACAAGTTGTGAATGTTTCCATTTCATTCCAAACAAGTTGTGAATGTTTCCATTTCATTCTAAACAAGTTGTGAATGTTTCCATTTCATTCAAACAAGTTGTGAATGTTTCCATTTCATTCCAAACAAGTTGTGAATGTTTCCATTTCATTCCAAACAAGTTGTGAATGTTTCCATTTCATTCCAAACAAGTTGTGAATGTTTCCATTTCATTCCAAACAAGTTGTGAATGTTTCCATTTCATTCCAAACTAGTTGTTTACATTCATTCCAGTTTCATTCCATTTCAAACAAGTTGTGAATGTTTCCATTTCATTCCAAACAAGTTGTGAATGTTTCCATTTCATTCTAAACTAGTTGTGAATGTTTCCATTTCATTCCAAACAAGTTGTTGTCACAAATGTTTCCATTTCATTCCAAACAAGTTGTGAATGTTTCCATTTCATTCTAAACAAGTTGTGAATGTTTCCATTTCATTCCAAACAAGTTGTGAATGTTTCCATTTCATTCCAAACAAGTTGTGAATGTTTCCATTTCATTCCAAACAAGTTGTGAATGTTTCCATTTCATTCGAAACAAGTTGTGAATGTTTCCATTTCATTCCAAACAAGTTGTGAATGTTCCATTTCATTCTAAAACAAGTTGTGAATGTTTCCATTTCATTCCAAACAAGTTGTGAATGTTTCCATTTCATTCCAAACAAGTTGTGAATGTTTCCATTTCATTCTAAACAAGTTGTGAATGTTTCCATTTCATTCTAAACAAGTTGTGAATGTTTCCATTTCATTTCTAAACAAGTTGTGAATGTTTCCATTTCATTCTAAACAAGTTGTGAATGTTTCCATTTCGAAACAAGTTGTGAATGTTTCCATTTCATTCCAAACAAGTTGTGAATGTTTCCATTTCATTCCAAAACAAGTTGTGAATGTTTCCATTTCATTTCAAAACAGTTGTGAATGTTTTCCATTTCATTCCAAACAAGTTGTGAATGTTTCCATTTCATTCCAAACAAGTTGTGAATGTTTCCATTTCATTCCAAACTAGTTGTGAATGTTTCCATTTCATTCCTAAACAAGTTGTGAATGTTTCCATTTCAAAACAAGTTGTGAATGTTTCCATTTCATTCCAAACAAGTTGTGAATGTTTCCATTTCATTCCAAACAAGTTGTGAATGTTTCCATTTTCCAAACAAGTTGTGAATGTTTCCATTTCATTCTAAACAAGTTGTGAATGTTTCCATTTCATTCTAAACAAGTTGTGAATGTTTCCATTTCATTCCAAACAAGTTGTGAATGTTTCCATTTCATTCCAAACAAGTTGTGAATGTTTCCATTTCATTCCAAACTAGTTGTGAATGTTTCCATTTCATTCCAAACAAGTTGTGAATGTTTCCATTTCATTCAAAACTAGTTGTGAATGTTTCCATTTCATTCTAAACAAGTTGTGAATGTTTCCATTTCATTCCAAACTAGTTGTGAATGTTTCCATTTCATTCAAACAAGTTGTGAATGTTTCCATTTCATTCCAAACTAGTTGTGAATGTTTCCATTTCATTCCAAACAAGTTGTGAATGTTTCCATTTCATTCCAAACTAGTTGTGAATGTTTCCATTTCATTCCAAACAAGTTGTGAATGTTTCCATTTCATTCTAAACAAGTTGTGAATGTTTCCACTTCATTCCAAATAAGTTGTGAATGTTTCCATTTCATTCCAAACAAGTTGTGAATGTTTCCATTTCATTCCAAACAAGTTGTGAATGTTTCCATTTCAAACAAATTATGAATTTCCATTTCATTCTAAACAAGTTGTGAATGTTTCCACTTCATTCTAAATAAGGTGAAATTGTTTCCATTTCATTCTAAACAAGTTGTTATTTTTTGCATTTCAATCTAAACAAGTTGCGAATGTTTCCATTCCAAGCAAGTTGTGAATGTTTCCATTTCAATCTAAACAAGTTGCGAATGTTTCCATTCCAAGCAAGTTGTGAATGTTTCCATTTCTTTCCAAACTAGTTGTTAATGTTTCCATTTCATTCTAAGCAAGTTGTAAATGTTCCTATTCCATTCTAAACAAGTTGTTAATGTTTGCATTTCATTTTAAACAAGTTGTGAATGTTTCCATTTCATTCTAAACAAGTTGTGAATGTTTGCATTTTATACGAAACAAGTTATGAATGTTTGGATTTCATTCTAAACAAGTTGTGAATATTTCCACTTCATTCTAAACTAATTGTGAATATTACCAATTAATTCTAAACATGTTGTAAATGTTTTCATTTTTTTCCAAACAAGTTGTTAACGTTTCTATTTCATTCTCAACAAGTTATGAATGTTTCTATTTTAAACATGTTGCGAATGTTTCCCTTTTATTCCGTACAAATTATGAATATTTCAATTTCAAACCAGTTTGTGAATGTTTGCATTTCGTTCTGATCAAGTTGTTAAGGTTTCCATTTCATTCTAAACAAGTT
>SMDT01002463.1:0-34505 GCA_005392925.1 Aquilaria sinensis
TTGTTTTGTTCCTTCCTGCGTAACTTAACAACATAATTGTAACCCTAGAATATTATATTCTTAAAAGTTCCTCGTCTAGTATTATTGTGGAGCGGGTTGCAATAATAACAATGACTAGCATATATGGAGACTAACCTTTGAGACATGTAGTTTACATATGGGTATAAGTTGGAGAACGTGTGTACTGGACCGACCCACCATGAGAAACGCTACATGGATCGTTATATGAATGAGTGTCATAGTGATCCCATATAACAAGTGATCATGGTATGTGTAGTCCTTCGACCTAAAATCATCAAATTTTCCTACATGTGAGTCACATACTTTATACTTTCCTTTGTTGCTCGTAACAAAGTGAACTTGAAGGAGGTCATTGAATATATCACATATCATGCGGAGGGATATGTATGCTCAAGATGGAATTTGTTCCTCCTATTTAATGGGAGTGATATCTTCGCGCCGCTTGATAGAGTAAGGGGGGGGGGGACTTTAGGAAAAAAATTTTGGGGCCAATGGCCATTTACTTTCAGGATGAGGGTTTGATTTACCCGGGATAATCCAATGTTCAATCACAATTTAAGTTGTTCTACTTGGTAATCAAGAAACCAAGATTGGGCTATACGAGAGTGACACCAACCACCATTCCATGTCTCGTGCTTAGTCTTGATATATCTTGGACAAAGGGACCAATGGCATATATCGGTGATGATCATAAAGGTATAGTCGAATCATCGACAATCTTGTCACTTGGGTAGCAATGAGGTGTTGCTAGACACCCACCGCTCATTGCTTATGATCATAAATGTGATTTATGATCATTGCCAACGTGATAAGAGCCTATTGGGTCACACACATAGAGTTATTTGGATCATTAGAGTGCATGGCTAATTATTTGGGTTATGGTTTCACTTTAATTTCGTATTAATAATGGGCCCAATAGTTGAGCCATTATTAAGCCCAAATATAAATCCTAATTGGAGTAGGGCTTTGAAACCTATTAGGCCTGGAAGTTGAGTCTCACTATAAATACAACTTTTAGTGAGAAATTCGCAGGTCTCCTTGCCCTAGCCTCCAACAAGGAACAGCCGCACTCTTCTCTTGCAATTCCTTGGAAAACGCAAGCTAGCACTGCGAAATCTCAAGAGAAACGCATCTACCGGGACATGGTGGAAGCCGTGGTGATCTCGAGAGGCTCGTGTGGATACCATAGAGAGCCCTGAACACGTCAACTGTTCAGGTTTTGTGATTCGACTCTACAGTTGAGTGAGAGATCTCAATCAAAAATTAGGTATGAAAATTTTCGAACACCCGGTTTACCCCGTTTCACTTGGATCCTGGAGGGTTTCGGTTAAATTCCGCTGTGCTGTTTGGCTCCCGAAACCCAACACCAGTTTCCTATCCTCGCCATGATCAACAGCGGATCGTCATGGGGAAAGATGACGGCGGAACCATCCTTGCGGGCCAGTTTCTTTGTCGGACTCTGATATTCCATGACTACTATTTCTCTGGCCTTCCTCTTTCTTTCCGAGGATGGGAGCCCCGTCGTGATTGTTTGTATTATTCCCGCCGGAGGTGGAGGGCGCCTTTTCGGACTTCGGTTCCTCTACCTGTCAGAGTCGTAGTCCTCATCTTCTGCCTTTCCTTCCTCCTCTTTTCTCCTTTTTGGGGACGGCATCCGCAGATAACGTCAAAGTTGGCCCAGTTTTATCAGCGACTCTATATACTTCTTCAATTGGAAGCAGTCTTCGGTGTCGTGGCCGTGGTCGCGGTGAAACTGGCAGAACTTCTTTATGTTCTTCTTGTTATCAGCGGTCATGGCCCTTGGCCGCTGAATCTGAGTCCCCTGCCTTTCCATTGTCATGAGGATGTTGGTTCTCGTGGTGTTCAGGGGTGTGAAAATTGGGAGTTTCCTTCCCCGCATTCTCCGAGGTCGGCCTGCCTGTTCGGTTGGATACCGGGTTTGCTGGTTGGACCCTTCGGCCCGGGTGTGATCGGACTTCGGTCCACCCATTCTCAGCTCTTCGGCCGTCATGTGCTGTTCGGCCCTTCGGTAAAATTCGCCAAGCGTGTCCGGGGGGTCCTTGGAGAACTCGTAAAACAGCTGTGAGTCCCTCCGAAGGCCCCGCGTCATGGCGAGAATGCGTATTTCGGGCCGAAAGTCTGGGACACTCAAAGCTTCTCTGTTGAATCTTTCGACATAGTCGCGGATGGTTTCTCCATTTCTTTGCGCTATGTCGAACATTTGGACAGGCATCTTCGCCGTTGGCCGACTTCCAATAAATTGCTGCGTGAAGGCCGTGGATAACTCCTGGAACTCCGTGATGGTTCCTGGAGCCAATGAATTATACCACGCAGTTGCTGGTCCTGTGAGGGTGACCTCGAAACATTTGCACAAGGTAGCATCGTCGGCACCGTGCATCATCATGCTGCGTCTGTACTTGGTCAGATGGGCCTGTGGATCAGTACGGCCATCATAAGTTTCCAGCCGAGGTACTCTGAAGTCGCCTGGCATGGCTGCCCCAACTACAGCTTGGGTGAACGGGGACTCATCCCCACAAAAGGTTCCAGACAGCCTGGCCCAGACGGGTTTGCGGGCTACCTGTTTTTCCACCCTGTCTAGTCTCGCTAGTATCCTCTCCATAAGGATCGTAGCACTAGGTTCTTCTTCTGGGAAGGGAGATTGCCGGTGCCTCTTCGGGGAGTGAGTTCGGCGTCGGGGGGACAGGGACTTCGCCTCAGGCGACGAACTCCTTCAATGTGGGATTTTGGGTTGCTTGGACCCTGTTTGTCCCGCAAGCCGTGCCCCGAGGGGCATGTTTTCCGTTGAAGACTCCTCACGTGGGTCTCCGCTTCCCGAACTACGATGGGTTGATTTGGGGCTTCTCTCCCGAGGGCGTGCTGGCGAGGGAGGCCTTTGGGCCTGAGTTTGTTGTGGCCACCTTCGGTCTATCTGCTGTGTCATTTCAGCCACAACAGAACACTGAAAGTCGCGTAGAAAGCTCATAGTAATGACTAGAGGGCGCTCTTCCTCGGGCGCGGAAGTCCCTGGAAGGGTTTGCTCAGTAGCCGGTTGAGCTTCAGGCGCGGACGGGGACCTCGGGAGTCCCTTGTCCTTCGAACGCCGAGTTTCAACAACGGTGACCTCAGAGTGCATTCCCACAGACGGCGCCAAATGATGCCCAGCAGCATCTTCGTTGAGTGACATTGTGACTTCTGGAAGGACTTCCTGAGAGGGAGAACGCCTGGAGCCCATATTTCCCAGGGGAGTGTGCCTGAAAAGCTCAGAAGAGAGGGTTAGGAGGTCCTCGGGATGTTTTTCCGGGGAGGAGCCTCCTACACCCAAGTCAGGGTCCTGAGAAGGTAAAAAAGGGGGGGAGCACTAAGGTTTTAGTGACCTTGCCTATTTTTGTTTTCTCAAGGAGAGGGGTGTGATCAAGGATTCCCTTTGCCAGGGCTTGTTTCCTGGTATTTATAAGAGTGTCCAATCCATTCAGATCATGACACGTGTTCGGTCAGACCTTTTCTGTACCTTCGGGCGTAGGGGACAAGTAGCTGTTTGCAGGCTCCTCGAGCCTTGGTCCAAGACAGGTCGTGACAAAACCTGGATGGCGTCGGCGTGTCAGATCGCCGTTTGAGGCATCATGTAGCACCTGTGGGTGACATGTCAGAGGCTCCTTAAATGCTCATGTCGTACTCCCGAGGTCCTCTTTGACACAGATGCCCTTCCTCGGGAGCTATGCTCGTGGTTTTGGGGAGTTCCTTGGTTCGGAGGTTCCGCCTTCGGGGAGATCCTCTTCTGCTCGCAATAGTCAATTCTTCATATCCGAAGGCGATCCACCCGGTCCCCCCGGGGGAGCCGGCAATATCTTTGAAATCCCTGGCGTACTAGCCGAAGTCCCAAGTTCGAGGCTCTTGACTTCGATCCCTCCGAGGTCAGTGATAGCGCCTTTTTCGGATGACGCCAGGCTTCCCGATCACACTTTCGGCAAGAAGTATGTTCTGAAGGAGGCGATAGCCCTTTGACTATCAGTACCGATGGTGACACTGGCCAGTAATGATTCCCAGTCTATGGATTCCAAGAGTTCATCACCAACCTCGGAATAAAGAGGCACTTTAGCCCATTAGCTCAGCCCCCGAGCAACAGACAAATAGAAGGTTGCCAAAAGAGCTATAAAAGAGGGACTGCGACAAATGCAAAGGGAAGATGGCCAGGAGAACTTCCTACTATACCAAGGAGTTATCAGACAACTCCCCGAGGGACAGAGGAGGAGACACTTTTCTCGCTTATCCCCAGTACAGAAAGCCATTATCCATTTGAAGAAGTTCGGCCAGCATACAGATGTTAGACGAAAGAGGAAGTGACCTCAGGTTCAGAACTAAGCTCGACCTGGTTGTCAAATACCAAGAAATGGCCGAGCTCGAAAGGAGGCCTTTTCGGCAAAAGGTGGCCATAAGTGCAAATTTTGCATGATAGGCCAAAAGGAACAAGGAAGGAGAGACCTTGCCCCCGAAGGGCCGAATTGGAACCCCAAAAACCATCCTATGGGGTACTTCAACCAAATGAGAAAGGGCCTTATTGGGTCCTAAACAAGGTCCGAATGGGAGCACACAAGCTTGGTGACACCGAAGGGAGAAAAACTGAAAAAGTACAAGGCACTCGGACGCCTTAAAGAAATTCTACACTTAGAATTTTTTAGACAAGAAATGGTGAAAGCCAGAAATTTGTCTAAGTATAGAAAGTTTCCCTTTATCTGAGAATGTTCTCCGAGCAAAGCTAAAGTATGGACTCCCGAAAGTCTCCTATTCCTTCCGAAGTTAGTTGGGCTATATGCCCAAAAGAGGGCAAGTCTACCGAACACAGCCGGCAAAGGGCAGGCTAAAATTTTCCTGAAAAGGAACTTCACCAACCACGAAAGACCGCCCGAAGAATGGTCGACGAAACGAGCAAAGAAAGTACCGAAGTCCCTTGACCGAAAGTGGTCAGGACAATTGGGAAACAAAAATTGCTCAAACAAAGACTTAGCCAAAATAATGAAGGAAAATTCATTGAAGAAGGTCTTGATACAAGGAGAAGATTCCAAGAAGAAGAGTAGAAAGAAAAAGAAGAAGGCAAAGGTCCTAGAATATCTGAGGGACCCCGACGTCATGGGAAGCTTCAGCTCCTTTCGCCACCACTTTCGGAGCAGGAGTAGGAAACGGCAGGTTAAGGAACTCGACTCTTGACCACATCCACCGAGGTCCCTCGGGAATATCCAGGGCAGCCAGAAAGGAAGGATCGAGGTCCGGATACTTCTTCAGAAACTAATGACGAGCTAGGCAGAAGCCTTCCAGAAAAGCAACCTTGGACGTCTGGACGGCTTTGCCTCTTTCAACGTCCAACTCATCCGCCTTATGCTGAATATCCGAAACCTCCTGCTGAAGGTCAGAAATCTCCTTCTCCAGCTCCTCGATTTTCTTCTTCTTCTCCGAACCCTCCTTCAGCGAGTCGACCTTGGCCTGAAGTTCAGCATTTTTAGCCATCGCCTTCGCCAGAAGGGCAGACTCCCCTTATTTTTCCTTCTGAAGGGTCTCATTGGCCGAAGTCAGGCTGATTAATTTGTCGCCAAGGTCAGACATCTTCTTGGAAAAATCCTTCAAGAGCTCTTCTTGACCCTTCAAGAATTCCTCCCGAAGACTGGCAACCTTCTCCTTGCATATTTGGCTCAACTTGGTGTTCGTTAGCACCGAGTTGGCACAAAAGACTTTGGCCTTTTCAAATTTGTCTTCAGCCCAAGCTCAGACCGAAGACTGCTTTGCTGCCCAAGCTCGGAGGTACCCACTATACCCCAGAAGTTGCAAAAAAAGAGAAGGTACTTAGCAAAATTCACACAAGGAAAGCCAAAAACACTTAGGCAAAAAATGGGAAGGAAAAGCAAAGAGCCTGAAGAGTTACCTGAGCACCATGCTGGGAAACTTTTGCAGCAAGGGCATCCTCGGAGGCACACTCCTCGGTGACTGCCTTGAAGGATGCCTGAGTAAGCACGCCCCTCAGCATTTGGGGAGCCATCTCCCAGCAGTCCTCGGAGAACAGATTCATGTCCTCCGTGAAAGACCAGAACGGCTCCCTTGGGACTTTGTCCGTCGGGATATGAGAATCCCAAAGATCCCTCCTTTGGGCGTGCTCAAACTTGCAAGCTAGGGGCATCGGATCCTCTGCAAAAAGAAACATGCATCTTATCAGGTAAAAATTCCTTGATTATAAAAAATGTAAGTTGATTGCAGGGAAAAAGAGACAAACCTGGCATGACCTCGGCACAGTCGTCATTAGAGTCACCGACCTGCTCCACGTTGGCAGGAATATGTTTGCCCTTGGCCCGTCGGTGTCTTTCTAAATCTTCAGCAAAAAGATCCGCCAAAGAGCCCACAAGATCTGCCAACGTGGCAGGACTCAGAGGAGCAGGAAGGGCAATCACCCCGATAGGGACTTCAGTGGCAGTTTCAGGCTCGGCGAAAGTTGCAACCTTGGTGTAAGTTGCAATGACATCACCAGCCTTAGTGGAAGTAACAATAACATCGCCGAATTCCGAAATGTCCTCCAGAGGGGGTAGATGGGTGTCCTTCTTGTCCTTCTTGGCCGAAGATGATTCGCTCCCAGAAGCCTTGCACCTCTTCTTTTGTTCTCCCTTCTCAGCCTGACCAAGGAAGAGAGACCTGTAGTAGGCGACAGACTCATCGCCCATCTCTAAAAAAGAGGGAAGAAATCAGTGTAAGTCCACAGGCACTTATGCTGAAATTTTGTTGAAAGAAACTTACTTTCAAAAAAGGCTTTGTAAGTGAGCTCACTCCGAAGGAGCTTCACCAGCGAAGAGTTCTTCCCCTCGGTAGCAGGAGCTGGCATGCTGAGATCTGTCTTATGCTCCGTAACCACCCCCAACTCCCGAAGGACATCCTCAGTCGTGAGTTTCCACATGATCGGGAAAGGGTAGAGAGAGCTTCAAGGGACCTTGGCATCCCAGTCGGCGACAGCAAGGATTCATCTGTCAAAGTCCCCAAACCTCGTTGCCAACTCGGGAGTTAGCAGCTTCCTGGGATACATGGCATTCGCCTCCAGCTTTCCCCAAGCTCACTTAGTCAAGACGTGCGACCAGGCCTCCGCCACCTTCAGGAAGAAGAACTTCCTTTGCCACCCTCGCCAGCTATCCTTGGTAGCGAAGGTGAACATGAATTTGTTGCTCCCAGATCCCCGAGCCAGCATGAAATAAAAGCCACCCTTCAGAACCGGATAGAACTTATAATACTGCATGAACAGGATGAAATGGGGTTTTACCCCGAAGATCACATGCAGAGAAAGGCGTTGAAATAGCAAAATGAGTTGGGAGGAAGCTGATTCACGGCTATGCCATGAAACTGGAAAAAGTCACAAATCATTTTCATAGGAGGAAACCAAAGTCCGGCCTTCAGTTAGGCTCAGAAAACGGTAACCTCATCACCTCGATTCATAAAGCTAAACTGGCCAAGGTGAGGTAACCTTGTGGTGGCGTACGAGGGGAGGAAAAATTTGGTCTTCCACTTCTCTAATTTTTCAGAAATGGTGCAACAAGGGTGAGACAAAAGAGGTTGCCAACTCTCGGGAATGTGCATGGTTGACCAAAAAATGACTTCAAAAAAAAGGAAAAATGATTTCAGAAGGAGGAAAAATGACTTTGGAAAGTGAAAAGAAAAGCAAACACCGAAAGAACTCCAGAAATCAAAACCCACCAAAAGTCTTGCCGAAGTTTGGGTTTTAGGACGCCGTTGTGAAAGATCGCCGGAAATCACTCCGCCGCTAAGACCGCCACAAAAAAGGAATAAAAGGTGAGAGCAAAGCAAGAGCAATGTGAGAGCAAGGAAACACAAGTGAAGAGTATGACAGGAGAAAGGCTTATATAGATCGAGGAAGGGCAGCCAAAAGGGCTTCATAAATGCTGCGCGAAGGTGAAGTGTCGCCATGATTATCCCTCGCACGCAAAAAGGCATGCCCATCCCAGCTGATCACTGCCATGTGTCACCCGTCACGAGAAACTAGGACACATTTTCTGACATCCAAAAAACTAGGGCACATTGCTCGAGACTGACACGCCTAGTTTCAAGATGCGTCGATCCACTAACCTATGGCGGGAAAAGTGAACAAGTTGGGAATCTCGAGAACACCGAAGGGCGGACAGATCACACCTGTTCGAACAAGGCTCATCACCTAGGTGGCAAAGTGTCTCCTCAGCCGATGTCATACTCCGAGTGAAAATCCATAAGGTCCAAGGTTCAAGCCTTCACGCTGCCCTGTTCAACAAAAAATAGACATACTACTACGTGGGCCTTCGGGAGTCCACGAGGTCGTCCTGTCAAAAACTGCCAATTGAGCGATAGACAGACGCCAGAAAAGCTGCTTGCCGAAGTCTTCACTTCGACTTTCCAAGGGGGGCATGTGATAGCCGAAGTGCTATCGCCCTGTTTACCCACCGACCACGGGAAAGAGAGAGCCAGATATCTGAGGCATACGACCTCGGAAAGGACTCTGGAGTGAAGGAAATCATATACTTGAGGCACACAGCCTCGGTAGCTCGCCAATTCCAACATCGGGAGCCAACGCAGCGCCTCCTTCGAGAAGGCGACCGAACCAACTTCAGGGAGAAGGACCACTCACCCTCCGAGGGAGAAAGGCCCTCGAAGACAGAGACGCCGAAGTTCTATCCTGACTCCAGAAAAAGGCTCCTCACCCCGAAGTGAGACATCAACCAAAGGGACCTCGGTTGTACGGCAAAGAGCTATCAAGGAGTCTCTGACACTCTGCTCACATACGTCTCCGACACACCACCATCAGATACGCTCTAACATGCCATCGCAGTCTAATGTCCTGTCACGAAAGGCTACAGCTAATGGCCCAAGGAGCCTGCAGGTGGCTAGAGGCCCCAACGCCTAGAAGTGAAAGCACCATCCAACCATACACGTGCCGTACACATGTCATCATCTGAAGGAGTCACCCTCTTCCTTTTATACGAGGAAAATCATCACAGGAATGGGGGCTCTCAGCTCTCCTCTAAAAAGAAAAAGGGACTCTCCGGAGGAAAGAGACCCTCCTCTGGGAAAAAGGGGCTGAGAGAGGCCGAAAAATAGAAGGTGCTCTCTTCTCTCCGCCTGAAAACTCTCCCTTCAGCCCTTAGAAAGACACGCCAGGCAAGAGTCCCTTGTGCTTATTACTGAGTATCTCTTTTTCTCAAAGCACTAACTTGGGCATCAGAGGTTCCCCCCCGGAAAACTACCCTAGGGCCTCCAAACCTTTGTTTTCTGAGTGTTTCAGCCAGGTCTCCCTGAAGAATCACTATTCTGGGCTCTCTCCCATACCAAAGGTACCTCCCGTTCTAATATACCAATGGGACCAAGAAGCTGCCGGCCATCACTTAAGGTGATCCACCCTGGATGCCTTCCTTCTACACTAATCCGCACCTCCAGGACCCCCTGCTGGCCTCACCACTGCACACAGTGGAGATGCTAGTTCGCACCACCGGACTGCATCAAAAGCACCATGACCTTGTCAGAGAGCTCATCCAGGAGTTTGACACGGTACATATAAAAAATGTACCTCGACAAGATGATATGGAGGCCGACACTCTGTGGAAATCAAAAGAGTCTATTGAGGTACTTTATCAGCCGAGTATAGCAGTAATGTACGTAACAACCTCGGGAAAAAGGTGGAAGGACCCTATAAAAAACTAGCTCCCAACCTCGGAGCTTCCCAAGGACCCTCTTGAAGCAGCCAAAGTGTGAAAGCATTTAGGAAGATACTTTCTGATTGGGGAGGAGCTGTACTGGCAAGGGTATGCAACTCCATTACAGAGGTGTATCAGTGAAAAGGATGTTGAAATAATCCTAAAAAAAGTGCATGAGAGAGCCTGTGGTTTGCACATAGGAACCCATGCCCTTGCGGGGGTCCTCCTTCGGCAAGGATATTTCAGGCCTAGCCTATGGAAGGACATAAGGCAGTTCATCCAGAAGTGCAACAATTGCCAAAGACACGTACCTATCCAAAGACTACCCTCGGAAATGATGACTTCAGCAGACTACCCCTGCCCCTTCGCCTTCTGGGGTATAAATCTCATTGGCCCTCTCCCAACAACTCCAGGAAGAGTAAAGTTCTGCGTAGTCATAGTAGATTATTCCACCAAGTGGATTAAGGCAGAGCCTCTAGCGACAATCTTGGTGAAGGACATATAGAGGTTTGTCTGGAAGAGCATCATACGCAGATTTGGCATGCCGATGATGATGGTAGTCGATAATGGTTCCCAGTTTACCGATAAAGGTTTCCAAGAATTCATAGTCAACCTCAGAACAAAGTTGCACTTGGCTCTAGTGGCCCACCCTTAAAGCAATGGACAAGTTGAAGTGTCCAATAGAATAATAAAGGATGGCCTGAAGAAAAGGTTGAAGGAAGAAAAGGGAAAATGGCCAGGAGAGCTTCCGAGCATGCTGTGGAGCTACTGAACCACACTGAGAAGGGCCATGGGTGAAACACCCATCTCACTCGTGTTCGACACGGAGGCCATTATTCCTGTCAAGGTCGTATAGCCATCCTTGAGGATATAGGTGTTTGACAAAGAAGGGAATAACCTCGATTTAAGGACCAAGCTAGACCTAATTGACGAGCATAGAGAAATGGCCGAACTTAGAAGAAAATCCTTTCAACAATGAGTAGCCGTCGCTACAAACTTGCACATCAAACGGAAAGGGATCAAAAAAAGGGACCTTGTTCTCTATAGAGCTAAGTTTGAAGCCTGAAGACCGTCTCATGGGATACTTTGGGCAAATTAGGACAGACCCTATTTGGTCCTCAAGGAAGTTCATCCTGGAGTCTACAAGCTTGGCGATACCGAAGGAGGAGAATTAAAAAATACATGGCATTCAGATTTTTTGCAAAAATTCTACACTTAGAAATTTTTCCAAAAAAGAAAATTTGTACAATTATTCCCAAAGGTGACTGACCGAACATGATGTAAATATTGAAGTAGCTTCTTTCCAAAAATACCTCTAAAATTATTTCCATTTTTTGACCGAAGCCATATTTGACCGAACATGTTCGCTTCCGAACGAGAGTAAAAAATGCCCGATTTTGAAGGGGAAGACCAAACATAGTCACACCAAAGGGGTAAACTCATGGAAATGCTCAGTTTTTGCTAAATTATGCCAACCAAACATGGTTGAAGAAAAAAGGGTTAAAACTACGACGGAGGTTAAGTTACGCCAAAGATGGTCAATCGAGCATAGTTGCTCATCCCCTAAAATCGCCTAAGTGCACACCTAGAAAACTTTTCAAGTAGAAAGTCATGAAAAAACACCGAGGAGGTATGTTCGAAGATGGTTACTTCCGAATTTGAATATCTCTTTCGCCCGAAGGTGGTTGTTGAAGGGGAGTATTTTCGAAAATGCATGACTGGAACTTAGAAAAATTTTCAAAAATGAAAAGATGCTGAATATAATGAAAGTGGTTGTCCCAATGAAGGTATGACCGAAGGGCAACTTTGGTCGAAAGATGTTGATCGAATGTGATCGGCAGAAAAGGCACTTAGATTGATTGGAACATGGGTTAAATTCCGCAAGAGAAGATGATGTTTTCCAAAAGGGTACTGACTAAACATGATTGTGGTACCCTTTGCGTCTGAAGATGGTCCGTTAAGGACCTTAGCCAAAATTTTAGAGGGAAAAGAGACTTCATTAATTGAAGGAAAGAGAGACTTTATTACTATGGTGATAAAGAACAAAGGGTGGATTACAAAAGAAAAAGAAGAAAAAAGAGGCCTATTCATGATCCTGGGCATCTGCCGACTCCTCACCATCCTCGACATCCTCACCTTTGAAGTATTTATCGGTGACAGCAGCTTTAGGTACCGAAGGTAGAATGGCAGGAAGATTGAGGAACTCTGTCCTCATCCACTACCAGGATGGTCCTTCAGGGATGTCCAGGGCCGCCAAAAGGGAGAGGTGAAGGTCAGGAAATCTGGACAAGGCTTGGTGACGGGCGAAGCAGAAGCCGTCCTCATAAGACCTCTTGGTCACCTAGTCAAACTTAGCCTTCTCCGCGTCGAAATCCGCCAGTTCTTTCCAAAGCTCCATGACCTCCTTCTCTAGGTTATTCTTTTTATTCTTCCCCTTCTTCTTCAGCTTATCGACCTCGTCCTTGGAGTTGAGGTTGAATGCCTTCGCAACTTTAGCATCAACATCCTCCCTCTCCTTCTGAAGAACCTCGTTGGCCGAGGTCAGAGCTATCATCTTCCCACCAAGGTTTGACATCTTCATGGAGAAGTCCTGGATGAGCATTCCTTGGCTTTTGAGCATCTCATTCTGAAGATTAGCCAGATCCTCCTTGGCTATTTTATTCAGCTCGCCGTACTTGATGACAGAGCTAGCCAAGAGTTCCTTGGCCTTAGCCAAGGACTCTTCGAACTGACTATCGACCAAACATTGCTTGGCTGCCCAAGCTCAGAAGTACCTAGTGTACGCCAAGAGCTGTAAAAGGAAAAGACCCTGAGTAAGCACCAAAAGGCAAACAACAGCACAGAAAATTCCTAAGTATCAAAAGGTAGGAGTTTACCTGGGCAGCCTACTCACTCATCCTTGTGATGAGGATCTCCTCGTTTAGACACTCCTCAGTCAGAGACTGAAAAGTGGCATGTGTGATGACACCCGTCGCCATAATGATGCCCGCTAGCATCCTCATTGCATGACATAGTGGCCTGATGTAAGGAATTTTGGTATGAAAGCATTTGAATGAGAGACTTCTGATGTGAGGGTGGCTGCAAGACTCAGAAAAACAACAGTTAGAGACTCCCCGGAGTGTGTTTCTGGGGGAAGAGCCTCCGATGCCCAAGTCAGTATTTTGGAAATATGGAGCAGAAAGTGTAGAGCAAAGAGTAGAGAGTTCTCTATCCTTCTTACCAAGGTTACTCCCAGGTATTTATAGGAGGGCTTAGGGGGGAGGCCGTTTGGCGCACCCCACTTAGATCATAACACGTGTTTGGCCAGAAGCGATTCGTACCTCTGTGGACAGGTATCTCCTGTTGGCCCTAGCCTATTTTGGCCAGAGGTCAAGGTCATGTGGGAGGTCTTTGTGTCAAGGGCATGTGCGAGGTTTCTTTGTCAGATGCTCCTTATCCATTTTTGTCTTATCTCCATAAGACCCTTTCGGGGTATGAGACCCCTTGGGAATAGGAAGGCCCCTTTGGCTAGATATCATCACCAAGGGCCATTAGGATAAGTTCTTTAGCAAAGCAAGGCACCTTCAGGAGATGTTCTCCCTTACTGAGGTTTGGGAATTACTTTTCTGCGGTCGGTAGTGATGTCCGGAGACATCTTCGCTGGAGGACATGGTGGCTTCTGGAGGGACTTCCCAAGGAGGAGAACGCCCGGAGTGGAGGTTTCCCAGGGAGTGGTACCTGAAGAACCCAAAAGGAAAGGTTAGGAGGTCCCCGGGATGTTTTTCCGGGGAGGAGCCTCCGACGCCCAAGTTAGTTTTCTGAGAGGTGAAGGAAAGAGAGCACTCAAGGGTTTAGTGGCCTTGCCTATTCGTGTCCTCTCAACTGACTGACCAACCGTTTGCAAGGGGCTGCTCTTTGGTATTTATAGAAGTGTCTGGCCCGTTCAGATCGTGACACGTGTTCGGTCAGATCTGCTGTGTACCTTTGGACAAAGGGGACAAGTAGCTGTTTGTAGGCTCCCTCGAGCCTTGGTCCGAGACAGGTTGTGACAAGGCCTGGGCGGCGTCGGCGTGTCAGAGCGTCGTTTGAGGTGACATGGTGCGTCTGTGGGCGATGTGTCAGAGGCTCCTTAAATGCTCCTGCCGTACTCCCGATGTCCTTTGGGCGAGGTCGTTCTCTGGGACGAACACCCTTCTTCGGGAGTTATGTTCGCAGTTCGGGGCGCTGCCTAGCTCGCAGGTTCCGCCTTCGGGAAATCCTCTCTTGCTTGCGGTAGCTGGTTCTTCTATCCCGAAGGCGATCCGTTTAATCCCCCGAGGGGGCTGTCTGCACCTTTGGAGCTCTCTGGGGTACTAGGCTAAATCCCGAGTTCGAGGCACTGGAATTCGCCTAGTCCGAGGTCAGTACTAGTGCCTCTCTCGGATGGTGCCAGGCTTCCCGAGCATGCTTTTGATAGGAGGTACGTTCTAGGAGAGGCGATAGTCCTTCGGCTATCACATGCCCCCCCTAGAAGCCGAAGTAGGGACTTTGGCTTTTGTCAGCTTTCGGAGGGTACCCTTCGGGGCTTTATGCATGGTACCTGCGCCGAAGATACACCTTTTGTCTGTAGATGTAGCACAGACTGTCTCTTGGTGTCTCCGAGGTAGCCTATTTTCTGTAATCTTTGTAGGTCACTGAAACGTCTCGTCTCGTGCCCAGGCGTGTCAGTCTGGGGCGGCGCGCTATTCGTCAGAAAGCGTGTTCCTTATTTGGCGTGGTTGCTGACACGTGGCACGCCGTCATTGGAGAGGGTTACATCGGTTACAGCGGGCGTGTCTTTTTATGCAAAATGGGCAATTATGGCGACGATTCGCCTTCGCCCAGCACTTATGATGTCGATTCGCCTACCCTTCCTCGGCCTATATATACCCTTAATCCTTCATAACCCCACTTTTGCTTTTGCTTTTGCTCTCTCCTGTCTCTCAACTGCCGCATTGTTTTTCCTGCTCTCTCACGGCGGTGCTTTTTGACAGAGTGGTTTTCCGGCAACCATTTCACGACGGCGTCCTCAAATCCGGATTTTGGCAAAACGTTTGGTGGGTTTTAGCTTCCAGTTTCTTCTGTTTTTCCAAATTTTTTCTTCGAAATAGCTTTTTGCCTTTTCCCGAACTCGGTTTTTTGCCAGTCATGCCTATTCCCGAAAGCTGGGAACCCCTTCTTTCTCACCCCTGCTGCACTACTTCTGCAAAACTTAAAAAATGGAAAAAGAAGTTCTTCCTTCCTTCCTACGTCACTACGAGGTTGCCTCGTTCGGACCAATATAGCTTTTCAAACCGTAGTGACGAGGTTACTGTTTTCCGTGCCCAACTGAAGGCCGGACTTCGGTATCCTCCGCCGAAGATGGTTTGCGATTTCTGCGATTTCCATCGCATTGCCGTAAACCAACTTCCGCCGAACTCGTACTGCTATTTCAATGCTTTTCTTTGTATGTGTGGTGTCTTCGGTATAGAGCCACACTTTGTCATTTTTCTGCAGTACTACAAGCTCTTCGTGATCCCAAAGGGTGGCTTCTATTTCATGCTACCTCGGGGGTCAGGGAGCAAAAAATACAAGTTCACCTTTGCCAACAAGGACAGCTGGCGAGGGTGGCAACAGAAATTCTTCTTTATGAAGAAGGAGGAGGCCTGGTCGTACGTCCCGACGAAGTGGGCTCAGGGAAAGCTCGTGATGGATGTCGTTGACCCGAAGATACTGTTAACTCCCGAGTTAACACCTATTTTTGCGGACTTTGACAAGCGCATCCGAGCGGTCTCTGACTGGGATTCCGAGGTCCCACCGCGCCCCCTTTACCCCTTTCCAATTAACTGGAAGTTGATGACCGAAGAAGTCCTTCGGGAGTTGAAGGTGGTAAAGGAGCACGAAACGGACCTCGAGATGCCGGCTCCTGCCATTGCTGGGAAGGACTCCTGGCTGGTAAAACTTCTTCAGAAGGACATTACTTATGAAGATTTTTTCGAAAGTAAGTCATCTCCTAGTCCCCTTGTTTTAATTTCATCTTGGACTTACGCTGATGTTTTCTCTCTTTTTCAGAGATGGGCAGGGATACTGCTGCCTATTACCGATCGCTTTTCATCGGGCAAGCCGAGAAAGGTGAACAAACAAAGAAGGTTGCCTCCCGAAGACGGAAGGCGGCTAGCGGGGGGCCTCCGGTGGCCAAGCGATCGAAGAAGACCGTGCCCCCTCCTATGCCGGAGATTTCCGACGAGGTGGGCGAGGAGCCCGAGGTAACCGTTGCTGCACCTTCGACTGAGGTCGGTGCAGATGTCGCTCCTTCAAGCCCTAATTCGGCGGCTCTTCTGGACGCTTTGGTGGAAGCCCCTTCTGCCGAAGATCGCCGCAAGAGGAAAGGGAAGGAGATTTCTTCTGAGGGGGCCCTGGATTCTGGCGACGACGTTGCCGAAGTGCCACCAGGTTTGATGCCTTAGACACTCAGTTTCTGAATTTTTTGGCAGCTACTTGTGTTTGACAATTTTTCTGCTTTTGTCGTGCAGAGGAGATTCTTCCTCCGGATTGGGTTGTCGAGCACGCCCGGAAGCGGGCCCTTCGGGATGCCCATATCCCAAAGGGGAAGATTCCGAAGGAGCCATTTTGGTCTTTTATGGAGGACATGGACAAGTACTCCGAAGACTGCCCGCTAATGGCCAAGGAGATTGCAAAGGGGGTTCTTACTGAAGCTTCTTTCAGGGCCCTTGCGGGGGCTCATCCGGATGATGACTCCCTCGCCGCGAAGCTTTCCGAGCACGCCGCCCAGGTGTGTTTCTCACCTTGCCCCTTTTTTGTCTCTGATTTCTTCTAAGCATTTGCCTTTCCTTTTTTGCCTTGTCTCATTCTTGCCTCTGTTTTTCTGCAGCTGCTGGGATATGCCGGATTCCTCAGAGTTCGGGTGGCGAGGCAGGGGATGTACCGGGCCGCCGCTTCAAAGACTATAGAACAATACCAGACCCAGTGCGCGGACCTGCTTGCTCGAAACACTCAGCTGGCCCAGACTTCGGCGTCAGAGATTGCTGCCCTTCGGGAGGAGTTTGCAAAGGAAAAAGAAGAACTTATAAAGGACTCCTCCCATAAGATTTCCGACCTCAGTGGAAAAGTGGCGGAGCTGACTTCGGTTAATGAGGCACTTCAAAAGGAGAAGTCGGATTCTGCGGCTCTTCTGGCGAAGGCGGAGGCCGAGAAAGCCGCACTTCAAGCCGAGGTCGATTCTTCGAAGAAGGGGAAGGATGAGTCGAGAGAAAAAGAAGGTGAAGGCGTTAAGGAAAAAGGTTGAAGACCTGGAGAAGGAGCTTAATGATCTTGGGGTCGAGAAGAGGAAATCCGACGAGATGACCAAAGTTGGTTTTCAAGACGGGTTTTGTCTCGTTCGTCATCAAGTTCTTCTGAGGTTTCCAGATCTCGACCTTTCTTTCCTGGAGGCCCTAAATATTCCTGAGGGACCTCGGTGGACTTGGTCCAAGCTCGAGCACTTGAACCTGCCTCAGACTCTTCCGGCGCGGGTGGTGGCGGAAAAGGATGCAGGGGCTAGTGGCTCCCGGGACGCCGAGAATCCCTAATTTATCTCAGGCCCCTTCTGCCTTCTTTTTCTCCTTCCTTGTACTCTTTCTTTCTTGGTAGTCCTTCTTCTTTGTAAACCGATCTTGTCTGTTAATAAAGACTTTTTTCTTTCCTGTAAGAAATTTTGGCTAAGTCTTTTTTTGTGAGATTGTTCATTCCTTTTTGCCCCGAACGCGTTTGCTCAAGAGACTTCGGAAGATTAGATCGGTTCTCTGTGAGCCTTTGTATTTAGAAATTCTCGCAAGGTTTTACATTTCCTATTGTCCCGAACATGCTCGCTCGAGGGACTTCAGGAAATCACACCCATGCTTATTCTGGCGACCATCTTCGCGGAATTTTAGTATTTCTTTTGTTCAAGAATCTTTCTTTCAGAAGCCCGTGTAGCTAGAAAATTTTTCTAACTTTGTACAATGTAAACCCTTTCGTCAAGATTCTAAGCATAGAACTTTTTCAAGGCATCTGAATGCCAAGTGTTTTTTAATTCCACGCCTTCGGCGTCACCGAGCTTGTACACCCCTCTTCGTACTTCGGCAAGAACCAGATAAGGTCCCTCCCAATTCGCGTGAAGTACGCCGTGTGATGGCCTCCGGGGTGCGAATTCCGCCTTTCGGAGAACGAGATCACCCTTTTTTATTCCTTTTGGCCTAGCTCGCAAGTTTATAGCGGCGGCCACTCTTTGCTGGAAAGCTTTCCTTCTTAGTTCCGCTATTTCTCTATGTTCGCCGACGAGGTCGAGCTTGGTTCTTAAGCCGAGGTCATTTCCACTTTCATCAAATACCTGCACTCGTATTGATGGTCGCACTACCTCTATTGGGATTATGGCCTCCGTACCGAAGACGAGCGAGAAAGGAGTTTCCCCTGTAGCCCTTCGGGGCGTTGTTCGGTAACTCCATAGTACGCTTTGGAGTTCTCCTGGCCATTTCCCTTTTGCCTCGCCCAGTCTCTTTTTTAGTCCATCTTTTATGGTCCTGTTAGATACTTCCACCTGCCCATTGCTTTGGGGGTGAGCTACCGGGGCGAAGTGCATCTTTGTTCCGAGGTTGCTGATAAACTCTTGGAACCCTTTGTCTATGAACTGGGATCCGTTATCAGCCACTAGTACCCTCGGTATGTCGAATCTGCATACTATGTTTTTCCACACGAACTTGCGCACTTCTCTTGCCGAGATAGTCGTCAAAGGTTCTGCCTCGACCCATTTAGAGAAATAGTCTACTGCGACTAAGCAGAACTTCACGCCCCCAGGCGCTGTCGGGAGCGGCCCGATAAGGTCTATGCCCCAAACGGCGAAGGGCCAGGGATAGTTTGCCGAAGTCACCAGCTCCGAGGGTGTTCTATGGATTTTTGCATGTCTTTGGCAATTACCACATTTCTGGACGAACCGCCTAGCGTCTTTCCTCAGGGTAGGCCAAAAGTATCCTTGGCGAAGTATCACCGCTGCCAGGGCGTCGGTTCCGATGTGCAAACCACAAGCGCCTTCGTGAACTTCTTGGAGGATTATTTCAATATCCTCTTCGCCAACACACCTCTGTAGCGGATTTGCATATCCCTGCCGATATAGCTCTTCTCCAATCAGAAAGAAACGACCGGAGCGTCTCCGCACTTTTGCTGCTTCATTGGGGTCTTCGGGGAGCGTATTGGTTTCGAGATATGTTCTTATTGGGTCTTTCCAGCTTCTTCCCGAAGTCATTATGCTCAGCACTGTAATGCTCGGCTGGCTTAGCACCTCAGTATATGCTTTTGATTTTGCCAATTCATCTGCCTCAGCGTTATGTCTGTGAGGCACGCTCTCGATTCGCACGGTGTCGAATTCTCGAATAAGCTTCGTTACTAATTCATGGTATTTTTCCAGTGTTGGATCCTTCGCCCCGTAGTCCCCTGCTGTTTGCCGAACTACTAGCTGGGAATCGTATGGGCTTTCAAGTTTCTGACACCAATTTTTCTGGCCAGGCGCAAGCCCGCTATGAGAGCTTCATATTCAGCCATATTGTTGGTGACATTGAAGCTGAACTTAATGGCCTTCATTACTTCCAGGCCTTCGGGGCCTTTAATGATCACCCCTGCTCCTTGGTGCTCGGCGCCCGAGGCACCATCAACGTACAAGGCCCATTCTGGCTCATTTCGTCGGGACTTGGGTGGCTGTCCTCGGTAATGGGGACCTCGGCAATGAAATCTGCCAAGGCTTGAGCTTTTATGGCTTTCCGAGGTTCATAAGTGATGTCGTGTTCGCCAAGCTCTATACACCATTTGGAGAGCCTTCCCGAATGGTCAACCTTCTTCATGACGTCCCGCAGGGGTAAACTACTTCGGACGATGATGGGGTGAGCCTGAAAATATGGTCGTAGCCTTCTTCCTTCCAGGACCAAGGCATATATAGCTTTCTGTAACAAAGGATATCTGATTTCAGTGCCATGCAAGGACTTGCTCACATAGTAGACTGGCCACTGCTTCACCCTTTCCTCTTTCATAAGGACTGAGCTTATTGCTTTTCTGTGACGGCGAGGTACAAGACAAGAGGTTCTCTTTCGCGGGGCTGTCGCAAAGTGGGCAGGCGAGCCAAGTAGATTTTGAGTTCTTCCCAGGCTTTTTGACAGTCTTCATTCCAAGCACGATCATTACTCTCGAGGTCGTCCTTCCTTTTTGCTGCCTTAGTGAGGACTTTGAAGAATGCTCGGCACCGGTCTCCATATCTGGAAATAAATCTGCTAAGGGAGGTTATTCTTCCAGCAAGTCTCTGCACATCTTTTATTGTGGCAGGAGTTCGGAATTCCAACAGAGCCTTAATTTTTTCTGGGTTAGCATCAATGCCTCTTTCTGATACCATGTACCCAAGGAACTTTCCCGAAGTTACCCCGAAGGTGCACTTCTCAGGGTTAAGGCGAATTCCGAAGGTCCTGAGCTGGTGAAAAGTTTCCCTTAGGTCTGTGACATGGTCTACAGGCAGCTTGCTTTTAACTATCATGTCATCTACGTACACTTCCATGTTCCTCCCTATTTGGTCATTAAAGACCTTGCTCATCAACCTCTGGTAGGTGGCTCCTGCGTTTTTGAGCCCGAAAGGCATCCTGGTGTAACAGTATGTCCCCCCCTCGGTGATGAAGGCTGTTTTTTCTTCGTCTTAGGGGTCCATCTTTATTTGATGGTAGCCGCTGAAGGCGTCTAGGAAACTTAGGAGCCCGTATTCGGCAGTTGAATCTACCAGTTGATCTATTGGCGGGAGAGGATATGAATCTTTTGGGCAAGCATTGTTCAGGTTTCTGAAGTCGATGCACATCCGAAGTTTGTTGCTTCCTTCTTTTGTGGCGATCACCACATTGCTTAGCCATTCGGGGTACTTGACCTCCCTGATTACATCTGCCTCCAATAAACGTTGGACTTCGGTTTTGACGAAGTCATTTTTATGGGCTGAGATGCCTCGTTTCTTTTGCCGGACAGGCTTTGCTTCCGGACTTACTTTGAGGCTATGTTGTATTACGCGCGGATTTACCCCCGGCCTGTCTTTCGGCGAGTAGGCGAACAGGTCTTTATTCATTACCAGAAAGGATACAAGTTTTTTCTTATCTCCTTCGGACAAGTTTTTTCCTATTTGGGTACTTCGTCCTGGGATAAGTTCCACTTCTTCCATTTCCACCTTGCCAGAAACTTCTTTCTCGCCATTTTTTGACTTTGAAGCCCCTTCTTCTACAGCTTGTGTGAAATTGTTTGCTGGGGCTTTTCGGGCTTTGACGAACACCTTTCTTACTTCGCCCTGATCTATGAAGATTTCTGCGTCTCCTTCCTTGGTGGCGAAAGTGACAGTCAAATGTCTCACGTCAGGGCGAATGTGCAGATTTCCCTGCGTCTGCCTTCCAAGGATGGCGTTGTATGATGAGGGGACATCCATGACGATGAACCTCGCCATCGTCGAGGCAAACAACTCAGCTGCTCCTTTGACCGAAGTCCCTCTCATCATTAATGGAAGGTCGATCCACCCGAGGACGGGTAACTCGGAAGGTCCTACCCCGAAGGTCGGTGAAGTGACAGGCCTGAGATCATTGATGGATATGCCTAAGCTCGGCAGCAGTTGTGAAAATAGGACGTCAGCGTTTGATCCGTCATCAAGCAATACCCTTTTGACATCCCAGTTTCCAATTCTTGCCATGATCAGCATCCCAGTTTCCAATTCTTGCCATGATCAGGAGTGGGTCGTCGTGAGGGAAGACGACTGTGGAACCATCTTATCGGGATACCTTCTTCGCTGGACTTTGATAGTCCATGACAGCTATTTCCCTGGCCTTCCTTTTTCTTTCCGAGGATGGGAGCCCCGTCGTGATTGTTTGTATGACTCCCGCAGGGGGTGGAGGGCGCCTCTTCGGACTTCGGTTTCTCCGCCTGTCGGAGTCGTAGTCCTCATCTTCTACCTTTCCTTCCTCCTCTTTCCTCCCCTTCGGGGAAGGCAACCGTAGGTACCGCCGAAGTTGGCCTTGTTTTATCAGCGATTCAATATACTTCTTCAGCTGGAAGCAATCCTCAGTGTCGTGGCCATGATCGCGATGAAATTGGCAGAACTTCTTCATGTTTTTTCTATTTTCAGCGGTCATGGCCCTTGGCCTCTGAACTTGTGTTCCCTGCCTCTCCAGAGTCATGAGGATGTTGGTCCTCGTGGTGTTCAGCGCTGTGAAGTTCGGGGGTTTCCTTCCTCGCATTCTCCGGGGTCGGGGTGGCTGGTCGGTCGGATAGCGTGCCTGCTGGCTGGACCCCTCGCCACGGGTGTGCTCGGGCCTGGGTCCGCCCATTCTTAGTTCTTCGGCCGTCATGTGCTGTTCGGCCCGTCGGTAGAATTCGCCCAGTGTGTCTGGAGGGTCCTTGGAGAATTCGTAGAAGAGTTGGGAATCCCTCCGAAGACCCCTTGTCATGGCGAGGATGCGTATTTCGGGCCGAAAGTCTGGAACACTTAAAGCCTCTCTGTTGAACCTCTCGACATAGTCGCGTATAGTTTCTCCGCTTCTTTGCGCTATGTCGAACATTTGAACGGGCATCTTCGCCGTCGGGCGACTCCCGATGAACTGTTGGGTGAAGGCTGTTGATAACTCCTGGAATTTTCCGATGATTCCTGGAGCCAAGGAGTTGTACCACGCGGTTGCTGGCCCAGAGAGGGTGACCTCGAAGCACTTGCACAAGGTGGCGTCGTCCGCACCGTGCATCATCATGCTGCGTCTGTACTTCGTCAGGTGGGCCTGTGGGTCGGTCCGACCATCGTACGTCTCTAGCCGAGGTACCCTGAAGTCACCTGGCATAGCTGCCTCGACCACAGCTCGGGTGAAAGGAGACTGATCCCCACAAAAAGACTCAGACAGTCTGGCCCAAACTGGCTTGCGAGCCACCTGCCTCTCGACTTGGTCCAGCCTTGCCAATATTTTCTCCATGAGGGCGGCGGCGCTAGGTTCTTCCTCAGGTGGAGGAGATTGACGGCGCCTCTTCGGAGAATGGCTTCGTCGTCGGGGAGAGGGTGACCTCGTCTCGGGCAAAGGGCTCATTCGGCGTCGAATTTTGGGTTGGTTGGGCCCCGTTTGCCCTGGAAGGCGTGCCCCGAGGGGCATATTTTCTGTTGAAGACTCCTCACGTGGGTCTTCACTCCCCGAACTGCGGCGGACTGCTTTGGGGCTCTTTTCCCGAGGGCGTACCGGTGAAGGAGACCTTTGGGTTTGAGCTTGTTGTGGCCATCTTCTGTCTATCTGTTGTGTCATCTCAGCCACAACAGAGCGTTGGAAGTCACGGAGGAAGCTCATGGTTATGACCAGAGGACGTTCTTCCTCGGGCGTGGAAGTCCCTGGAAGAGTTTGCTCAGCAGCCGGTTGGACTTCAGGCGCGGACGGGGACTTCGGGAGTCCTTTGTCCTTAGAACGCCGAGTCTCAACGACGGCAACCTGAGGGTGGGTTCCCACAGACGGCGCCAAATGATGTCCGGAGACATCTTCGCTGGAGGACATGGTGGTTTCTGGAGGGACTTCCTGAGGAGGAGAACGCCCGGAGTGGAGGTTTCCCAGGGAGTGGTACCTGAAGAGCCCAAAAGGAAAGGTTAGGAGGTCCCCGGGATGTTTTTCCGGGGAGGAGCCTCCGACGCCCAAGTTAGTTTTCTGAGAGGTGAAGGAAAGAGAGCACTCAGGGGTTTAGTGGCCTTGCCTGTTCGTATCCTCTCAACTGACTGACCAACCCTTTGCAAGGGGCTGCTCTTTGGTATTTATAGAAGTGTCTGGCCCGTTCAGATCGTGACACGTGTTCGGTCAGATCTGCTGTGTACCTTTGGACAAAGGGGACAAGTAGCTGTTTGTAGGCTCCCTCGAGCCTTGGTCCGAGATAGGTTTTGACAAGGCCTGGGCGGCGTCGGCCTGTCAGAGCGTCGTTTGAGGTGACATGGTGCGTCTGTGGGAGATGTGTCAGAGGCTCCTTAAATGCTCCTGCCCTACTCCCGATGTCCTTTGGGCGAGGTCACTCTCTGGGACGAACACCCTTCTTCGGGAGTTATGTTCGCAGTTCGGGGCGCTGCCTAGCTCGCAGGTTCCGCCTTCGGGAAATACTCTCTTGCTTGCGGTAGCTGGTTCTTCTATCCCTAAGGCGATCCGTTTAATCCCGTGAGGGGGCTGTCTGCACCTTTGGAGCTCTCTGGGGTGCTAGGCTAAATCCCGAGTTCGAGGCACTGGAATTCGCCTAGTCCGTGGTCAGTACTAGTGCCTCTCTCGGATGGTGCCAGTCTTCCCGAGCATGCTTTTGATAGGAGGTACGTTCTAGGAGAGGCGATAGTCCTTCGGCTATCAGGTAGGTTCACAAAATCCGGGGGTAGTGAAAGTCACCCTTCCCCGAAGTTGGTCATGTCACCTTTCTGATGATGGTGAAGGCCCCCACTTCCCCGAGGTTGGTCACTTGTACTTTTCAAGGGTGATGCTCATCAAACCGATTTGGGAGTTCTCCAAGGGTAATAGCCTTTTAGCTTTCACATGCCCCCCTTGAAAAGCCAAAGTTGCATCTTCGGTACTCGAGCTTTTACAAGTGTTTCATGGGACTAAAGTAGATGATTGATATCTCAGCCATATTAGCTGACTTTATGACCCAGGTTCTAGGCCAAAGTGAAGGTTCCTCTTTGGCTTAGAACACCTCTTCTAACCATAAGGTAGTAGTATTTGCTTGGCTGGCTAAGCTTTTGGTGTTTTGAGGTTACTTTTTCATCCGCTACCAAAGTGTATACTTGTCTCTTGGGATTTTTATTGCCTGCTAGGTGATCACATCTTCTGGATAGATAGACGCATCTCCTTGGGAAAACTTGCCAACATTGGTAGCTGTCAGGATGTGTGCCCTCATTTTCCGCATCTATGACACGTGCACTTGGTGACTGGCCAACAGTCGCGTTTGTTACATCAGTCGCGCCATTCGCCTTCGAGGGTTCATTATTGATCCTTCGCTTGCCTCCTAGAGCCTATATATACCCTTCCTCCTCATTGTGGGTTTTACACACTATTGTTCTCTTATGCTATCTTTTGCCCCTCAAATCAAGTTCTCCCTTAAGTCTTTTCCGGCGATAACCAAGAAGAAAGCAATTCAAGGTGCTCCTGCGAAGTCTTGTGAAGTCTTTTCCTTGTTTTGACACTACCCAAGAAGGTGGGTCTTCTTTCCGAAGTTGGTCTTCGGTATTTTTTTTGTCTCCCCCATTCTTTTTCACCTAGCAGGTTAGACTTCTTTCTCCCGAACATGTCTACTCCAGTCCCGCTTATGTCTATTCAACCTATCCCTGAGAGTTGGCTTCCCCTGCATGCTCATCCATGTTGTGCTACTCCAGACAAGTTAGAGAAATGGACAGCTAAATTAGTAGATCCCCTAAAGTACTGTTATATAGATACCTAGTCCCGGTTTGCCTGGTATCAAGAATCAGGTCGGAAAGGTTACCATTTTTGGGCCCATGTAGTAAGTCCAGATTTAGGTATCCTCCACCAAATGGTTTATGAGTTCTACCAAGGCCATAGGATAGCCATGAATCAATGAAGGCTGTTTATGTATATTCTATTCGAATGCTACTCTGCATGTGTGGGGTCTTCACGATAGAATATGAGCATGTTAGAAGAATTTCTAATACACATGTTGGTGAAAGCTTTGAGTCATTGTCCTGTAAATGAACTAAAACGAGGTGAATTGCATCAATGTAGATGCTTGTCCTCCTTCATAGCTCCTCAAGCTCTTTTTTCTTAGCCGAGAAGCATATCATAGCAAAATTGAGATGGTGAAATCTATTCAATTTGGCAACAGAAGGTCAAGTTGAACAAATGGCAACTGAGCAAGGTCCTCTTGAACGGTGCTCACTCAAGAGCCCCTGCTTCCTTGCTGAGGGAGTGGGATAGGACTGCCTCCTGAGGCATTCTTAAGGAAGAAGCCTAAGTGTGGTCCCACTGGTCCTCTCCACTATGGTTGCCTTCTTTCTCTGGAATTCTCCCTGCTTGAGCCTGCTGAGGCCATAAAGACTTAATCAAGGCAGCAGATTGGAGATGTTTCTATGTAAAACAACGAATATCATTCTCAAGTTTGAGAATTAGATGAAGCGTGCTGATCTGTGAAGTGAGTACTCTATTGAAGGGCGTGAGATGTGACGTTGATCCACCAACTCATTACCAAGTGGCATGTGCTCTTGTTGAAAGGAAGCTGCAAGCAATGAATCCGTTCCTTGCCCGATGAGGACCCCCAGTTCCCGAAGGACCTTTTACGTTATGAGGTTCCATCCTCAAATAATGTACAAAGGACTTGAAGGGACATTGGGCTCGTCAATCCTCCGATAGGCAAATGGATGGCCCTCAAGGACCCTCTAATTGGCATATGTTAACTCGTGGTTGGCAGTATACGAGGGAAGTTCCTCCTTTATGGAACAAGAATCTGATGCCCCAAGGCATCTTCGTTTGCTGTCATGTTGACAGGTGGAGAGACTTCCTGAGGAGGCGAGCGCCTGGAGCTCTGGTTTCCCAGCTGAGTGTGCCTGAAAAGCTCAAAGAAGAGGTTAGGAGGTCCCCGGTTTGCTTTTCCGGGGAGGACCCTCCGACGCCCAAGTCAGTTTTCTGAGTGAAAGTGGAGGAAGAACACTAAGGGATCAAGTGTCTTGCCTGTTTTGTGTTTTCTCAGAGGGAGGAAAATGCCCATCCTTTGCCCAGTCCCATTTCCTAGTATTTATAGGAGTAGATGGTCCGTTCAGATCATGACACGTGTTCGGTCGGATTTGATCTGTACTTTTGGACCTAGGGGACAGGCAGCCGTTTGCAGCCTCCTTTAGCCCTGGACCCGGACAGGTTGTGTCAGGACTGGGGCGGCTGCGGCGTGTCAGTTTGCCGTTCTGATGTGACGTGTAGGGCTTGTGGGCAACATGTCAGAGGCTCCTTAAATGCTCATACCGTACTCCCGAGGTCCCCTGGCCGAGGTCGCCCTTCGGTGCGTGCACCCTCTTCGGATTCTATCCGTCCTTCGGTGTGAGCACCTCCTTCGGGATCTATCCCATAGTTCTGGGAGTTCCCTTGATGAACACCTTCTTCGGGACTCACACCCATAGTTCGAGGATTCCCTTGTTCAGGTGTTTCTTGTTCGGGGAAGATCCTCTTCGGGGCTTCTGCCTTCGGGGAGATTCTTCCTTGCTTCAGAGAGATGGCTTTCTTACCCGAAGACGGTCAGTTTGGCCCCTCGATGGAGACGGTGTTATCCTCGGAATTCCTGACGAGCTAACCGAAGTCTCGAGCTCATAGTGTTTGACTTCGCACCTTCCGAGGTCAGTAAAAAGATCCTCTCTTGGGTGACGTCAGACTCCTCGGCCAATATTCTGGCAGGGAGTTACTACCGAGGAGGCAATAGCCTTTGGCTATCACAGGCCCCCCTCCGAAAAGCCGAAGTGAGAAACTTCGGTTCATCGGTTTTCGGGTCCTGTGGTTGTGATATCTGCGCCGAAGACGCCTTCTTCTGCCTGAAGCGATGGGCAGCCCTTTTTGCGTCCTCGAGGCGCGAGAAGATAGGCTGTCCCTGTGCCGAAGATACACCTTCCGCTCGAAGTCACAGGCTGTCTCTTGGTGTCCTCGTGGCGAGGGAAAATAGGATAACCTTGTACCGAAGATAGACCTTTTGCCCGAAGTCACAGACTGTCTTTTGGTGTCTTCGAGGTAACCTACTTTTTTGCCTTTATAGGTCTGCTCATGCGTTGCATCCTGTGTCCAGCAGAGTCAGTCTAGGGCGGCGCCTCTAGACCAAATGGTGTCAGAGGGCGTGCTCGACGTGATGGACGACACGTGGCACGTTTGCTGCGCGATGACCGACACATGGCACACTATTATTGGGTGGGAATGCACTGAGTACGGCAGGCGCGACTTTTCAGGCGCATTTAGCAGTTATGGCGACGCTTCGCCTTCCGAGGGGTACTAATGACGACGGTTCACCTGGCCTTCTCGGCCTATATATACCAGCCCTGTCATAACCCTCTTTTTGCTTCTGCTTTTGCTTTCTTCTGCCTTCTAATTCTCTCCCGATTTTCCGCGGCGGTTCTCCTTTTTCAGGCGTTTTTCCGACCACTTTTCACGACGGCTTCCAGAAATCCAGATTTCGGCAAGACCTTTGGTGGGTTTTAGTCCTTTTGCTTTTTTCAAAGCTTCTTCTTTGTTTTTCCCGAACTCGTTTTCGTTGTTTTTCCCGAACTCATTTTCGTTGTTTTTCCCGAACTCATTTTCATCATGCCTGTTCCCGAGAGTTGGCAACCTCTTCTTTCTCACCCTTGCTGCACTACTCCGGCAAAACTAGCGAAGTGGAAGAAAAAGTTTTTCTTACCCTCTTACTCTGTGACGAGGTTGCCCCGTCCTGACCAATTTCCTTTTTCCAACCGAAGTGATGAAATCACCGTTTTCCGAGCCCAACTGAAGGTCGGACTTCGGTATCCCCCCCCGGAGATGGTTAGCGCGTTCTGCAACTTCCATGGCATTGCCATTAACCAACTCCCACTGAACTCGTACTGCTATTTCAACGCCTTCCTCTGTATGTGCGGCGTTTTCAAAATAAAACCTCACTTTGTAGTTTTTCTTCAGTACTACAAGCTCTTCGTGGTCCCGAAGGGTGGCTTCTACTTTATGCTACCTCGGGGATCCGGGAGCAAAAAGTATACGTTCACCTTCGCCACCAAAGACAGCTGGCGAGGGTGGCAACAAAAATTCTTTTTCCTGAAGAAGTCGGAGGCTTGGTCGCACGTCCCGACCAAGTGGGCTCAGGGGAGGCTCAAGATGGATGTCGTTGACCCGAAGATACTGCTAGACGCCGACGTAGCACCTATCTTTGAGGACTTCGACAGGCGCATTCGGGCCGTCTCTGACTGGGCTGCCGAGGTCTCTCCTCGTGCCCTTTACCCATTTCCGATCAACTGGAGGCTCATGACCGAAGAGGTCCTTCGGGAACTCAAGGTGGTAAAGGAGCATGAGACAGACCTCAACATGCCGAAACCGGCTTCTTCGGGGAAGGACTCCTGGCTCGTGAAACTCCTTCGGGGGAAAGAGACTTATGAGTCTTTTTACGAGAGTAAGTTACTTTCTCATTTTTTCCTTCATAACTTCATCTTGGACTTACACTGATCTTCCTTTTCTTTTTTCAGAGATGGGCGACGACGCGGCTGCCTTCTACAAGTTACACTGATCTTCCTTTTCTTTTTTCAGAGATGGGCGACGACGCGGCTGCCTTCTACAAGGCTCTTTTTACCGGGCAGGCCGAGAGGGGCAAATAGACAAAGAAGGCCGCCTCTTGGAGGCGGAAGCAGACTTTGGGCGGCCCTCCTTCCAAACGGGCAAAGAAAGCTGCTCCTTCCTCTCTTCCGCAAATTCCGGAGGAGGTAGGCGAGGAGCCCGAAGACCCTGCTGCCCCTTTGCCCGAGGTTCCTTCTGTCGACGTCCCTTCTTCCGACGTCCTTCCTCAAAGCCCCACGCCTTCGCATGCTCTTCTGGAGGGCGATGGGGAGGAGACCCCTTCTGCCGAGGAACGGCGTCAAATAAAAGGCAAGGGGATCTCTACTGAGGCGACGTCGATTCTTGACGACGACGTTACCGAGGTGCCAGCAGGTTTGAATCAACTTTTGTTTTTTGTCGACTTTTCTGGCCTTAACTAATTTTTCTGCCTTTTGTGCAGCTCTTGTAAATCCTTAAGGGTTTTCTGGCCTTAACCAATTTTTCTGCCTTGTTGTGCAGCGGAGGTGGCCGCTCCTGACTGGGTTGCCGAACACGCCCGCAAGAGGGCCCTTCGGGATGCCAAAGTCCCAGCAGGGAAAGTTCCGAAGGAGCCCTTCTGGACGTTCACGGAGGACATGAATATGTACTCCGAGGACTGTCCCGAGATGGCCAGGCAGGTGTGCAAAGGGGTGCTTACTGAGGCCTCTTACAAGGCCCTTACGGCGGCTTACCCAGGCGACAACTCTTTGGCCGCCAAACTCACTGAACATGCCGCCCAGGTACGCTTCACTGTTTCCTCAGTGCCAATTTCGCCTTTGCTTTTTACTTAGCATCATTTTCCCTTTGTTTGCTTTTTTTGCAGCTGATGGGGTATGCCGGGTTGCTCCGTGTTCGGGTGGCGCGAGAGTCAGAAAGGAGGGCGTCACTCTGGGACCTTTACACCAAGACGAAGGCCCAGTGTTCGGCGTTGGCTGCCGACAATGCTCAGCTGAAGCAGTCTTCAGAGAAGGAAATTGCTGAACTTCGGGAGGGGTTCATAAAAGAGAAAGAGGAACTTGAGAAAGGCACCTCCCAGAAACTTTCCGACATCGGCTCTCGGATGGCGGAGCTAACTTCGATCGTAGAAACGATTCAAAAGGATAAGTCAGAAAGTGACGCAATCCTTGCGAAGACGCTCGAGGAAAAGGCCCAGCTCGAAGCCGAGGTCGCATCTCTGAAGAAGCCTTCAGAAGAGAAGAAGAAGATGAAGGCATTGAAGAGAAAGTTCAAGGATTTGGAGAAGGATTACGCGGTTCTGGAGAAGGACTATGCGGATTTGGCGGTCAAGAAGCGGGAGTCCGATGATATGACGAAGTTGGGCTTTCAAGACGGCTTCTGTCTTGTTCGGCACCAAATTCTGCAGAAGTTCCCAGATTTTGACCTCTCCTTCCTGGAAGGCATGAACATCCCCAAGGAGCCTCGGTGGACTTGGTCCAAGATCGAGCACTTGAAACTGCCTCCTTCTCTCCCGGCGCCGAAGGCTGCTGACAAAAGCACAGAGGCTGGCAGTTCTCAAGACGCCGAGGTTCCTTAGTACTAGGGCCTTTTGTCTTCATTTTCTTCTTCTTTTTTGTAGTCTTTCAGCAACTTTCTTCTCTGTAAGCACTCTTTGGCTCAATAGATAAAAATTTGGCTAAGTATTTTTTGCCAGATTCCTTTGTTTCCTTCTGTCCCGAACATAATTCGCTCGAGAGACTTCGGAAAACCATACTTTTGCTTTCCTTTGTCCCGAACATATTCGCTCAAGAGACTTCGGAAAACCATACTCTTGCTTTCCTTTGTCCCGAACATATTCGCTCAAGAGACTTCGGAAAACCTTACTTTTGCTTTCCTTTGTCCCGAACATATTCGCTCAAGAGACTTCGGAAAACCATACTCTTGCTTTCCTTTCCTTCGGAAAACATACTCAAGAGACTTGGAAAAACTTACTTTTGCTTTCCTCGGCGATTGCTTTCGTGAGACTCTTGTTTTGTACTTCTTCAGAACTTTTTACTTAGACAAATTTTTCCAACTTGTGCAATACAACTTTCCCACCGAACTTTTTAGGCATAGAATTTTTTCAAGGCCTCTGAGTGCCAAGTATTTTTTAATTCTATGCCTTCGGCATCACCGAGCTTATAAACTCCTTTTCGTACTTCGGCAAGTACCAGGTAGGGTCCTTCCCAATTTGCGCGAAGTACCCCGTGGGACGGCTTTCGGGGTGCAAATTCAGCCTTTCGGAGAACGAGGTCTCCCTTCTTTATTCCTTTTGGCCTGGCGCGTAGGTTTATGGCTGCTGCCACTCTTTGCTGGAAAGCTTTTCTTCTCAGCTCGGCTACTTCTCTGTGTTCGCTGACGAGGTCGAGCTTGGTTCTCAGGCCGAGGTCATTTCCTTTTTCATCGAACACTTGGACTCGTATTGACGGTTGTACTACTTCGACAGGGATGATGGCCTCTGTACCGAAGACGAGTGAAAAAGGCGTTTCCCCTGTGGCTCTTCGGGGTGTTGTTCGGTAGCTCCATAACACGTTTTGGAGTTCTCCTGGCCATTTCCCTTTTGCTTCTCCCAGTCTCTTTTTCAGACCGTCTTTTATGGTCCTGTTAGATACTTCCACCTGCCCATTACTTTGGGGGTGAGCTATTGGGGCGAAGTGCATTTTTGTCCCGAGGTCGCTAATGAACTCTTGGAATCCTTTGTCTATGAACTGGGATCCATTGTCCGCTACGAGTACCCTCGGTATGCCGAATCTACATACGATGTTTTTCCATACGAACTTCTGCACTTCTTTTTCCGAGATAGTTGTCAGAGGTTCTGCCTCGACCCACTTAGAGAAATAGTCTACTGCTACTACACAAAACTTTACGCCTCCAGGCGCCGTTGGGAGTGGCCCAATGAGATCTATGCCCCAAACTGCGAAGGGCCAAGGATAGTCTGCCGAAGTCACGAACTCTGAAGGTGTTCTTTGGATGTTCGCATGTCTCTGGCAACTACCACATTTCCGGACGAATTGCTTGGCATCCTTTCTCAGGGTAGGCCAGAAGTATCCTTGGCGAAGTATCACTGCTGCGAGGGCGTCGGTTCCGATGTGCGAACCACAGGCACCTTCGTGAACTTCTTCGAGGATCATTTCAGTATCCTCTTCACTAACACACCTCTATAGTGGGTTTGCATATCCTTGCCGATATAGTTCTTCTCCAATTAAGAAAAAATGTCCGGAGCGCCTTCGCACTTTTGCGGCTTCGCTGGGGTCTTCGGGGAGCGTGTTGGTTACGAGATACGTTTTGATTGGTTCTTTCCATCCTTTCCCCGAGGTCTCTATGCTTAACACCGTGATGCTGGGGTGGCTTAGCACTTCGGTGCAAGTTTTGGACTTCGCCAAACAGTCTGCCTCAGCATTTTCTCGTCGGGGTACGTTCTCGATTTTCATGACGTCGACCTCTCGAATAAGCTTTGTTACCAACTCATGGTATTTCGCCAAGGTCGGGTCTTTCGCGCCATAGTCCCCTGCCATTTGCCGGACCACCAGCTGGGAATCACTGTGGGCTTTCAAGTTTCTCACGCCAATTTTCTTGGCCAGGCGTAATCCTGCTATGAGGGCCTCATACTCGGCCATATTGTTGGTGGCGTTGAAACTGAACTTGATGGCCTTCATTACTTCTAGGCCTTCGGGGCCTCTGATAATCACTCCAGCCCCCTGGTGTTCGGATCCTGAGGCCCCGTCAACATATAACGTCCATTCTGGCACGTCTTCGCCGGAGAACGAATGTCCCTCCTCGGTGTTTGGTACTTCGGCGATGAAGTCTGCCAAAGCTTGAGCTTTTATAGCTTTCCGGGGTTCATACGTGATGTCGTGTTCGCCAAGCTCTATACACCACTTGGAAAGCCTTCCCGAGTGATCAACTTTCCTCATAACATCCCGTAGAGGTAGGGTACTTCGGACGATAATGGGGTGAGCCTGAAAGTATGGCCGCAGCCTTCTCCCTGCGAGCACTAAGGCATATATAGCTTTTTGAAGCAAAGGGTACCTGACTTCGGCGCCATGCAGGGACTTGCTGACATAGTAGACCGACCATTGCTTTGGCCCTTCTTCTTTTACGAGGACCGAGCTCACAGCTTTTTCTGTGACGGCGAGGTATAATACGAGCGGTTCTCCCTCCCGAGGTTGCCGCAGAGTCGGCAGGCTGGCCAGGTAGACTTTGAGTTCTTCCCAGGCTTTTTGGCAATCTTCATCCCAAGGATGACCATTGCTTCCGAGGTCGCCTTCCATCTTTGCTGCCTTTGTGAGGACTTTGAAGAAGGGTCGACACCTATCTCCGTACCTGGAAATAAACCTGCTCAGAGAGGTTATTCTTCCAGTGAGCCTTTGCACGTCTTTGACTGTGGCAGGAGTTCGGAATTCAAGCAGAGCCTTAATCTTCTCGGGGTTAGCATCGATGCCTCTTTCAGATACCATGTACCCAAGGAACTTTCCCGAGGTCACCCCGAAGATGCATTTCTCAGGATTAAGGCAGATCCCGAAGGCTCTGAGTTTTTGGAAGGTTTCCTCTAAATCTGCAATGTGGTAGCCAGGCAGTTTGCTTTTGACTATCATATCATCGACATACACTTCCATGTTCCTCCCCATTTGGTCTTTGAAGACCTTGTTCATCAGCCTCTGGTAGGTGGCTCCTGCATTTTTGAGTCCGAAGGGCATCCTGATATAGCAATATGTTCCTCCCTCGGTGATGAAGGCAGTCTTCTCTTCATCTTCGGGGTCCATCCTTATCTGATGATACCCACTGAAAGCGTCCAGGAAACTTAGGAGCCCGTACTCGGCAGTCGAGTCTACCAGTTGGTCTATTGGCGGAAGAGGATATGAATCTTTCGGGCAAGCATCGTTCAAATTTTTGAAGTCGATGCACATCCAGAGTTTACTACTTCCTTCTTTTGTGGCAACTACCACGTTGCTTAGCCATTCGGGGTAGTTTACCTCCCGGATAATGCTAGCGTCTATCAGACGCTGGACTTCGGTCTTGACGAAGTCACTTTTGTGAGCTGAGATGCTCCGTTTCTTTTGCCGGACAGGTTTTACTTCCGGACTCGCTTTGAGGCTATGCTGGATTACGCGAGGGTTTACCCCTGGCATGTCCTTCGGCGAGTAGGCGAACAGATCTTTATTTGCAAGCAGAAAAGATACAAGTTTTTCCTTGTCTCCTTCGGCCATGCTTTTCCCTATTCGGGTACTATGGCCTGGGACAAGCTCTACTTCTTCTGTTTCCGCTTTTGTGGGATCTTCTGCCTCGCCCCTTTCCAGCTCTTTTGCTTCTACAGCATGTGCTAGGTTGCTTGCTGGAGCCTTTCGTGCTCTGACGAACACCTTTCTCACCTCGCTTTGATTAATGAAGATCTTTGCGTCTCCTTCTTTGGTGGCGAAGGTGACGGTCAAGTACTTTACATCAGGGTGAATGTGCAAATTTCCCTGTGTCTGTCTGCCGAGGATGGCGTTTTATGACGAAGGAACGTCCATGACTA